>WHYT01014145.1:168731-197735 GCA_009806455.1 Tetrax tetrax
CCAGGATGCCGTTGGCCTTCTTGGCCACCTGGGCACACTGTCGGCTCATGCTCAGCCGAGCATCAATCAGTACCCCCAGGTCCGTTTCCTCCACACAGTCCTCCAGCCACTCCGCCCCAAGCCTACAGCGCTGCCTGGGGTTGTTGTGGCCAAAGTGCAGGACTCGGCATTTGGTCTTATTGAACCTCATCCCATTGGCTTCAGCCCAGCTCTCCAGCCTGTCCAGATCCCTCTGCAGGGCCTCGCTACCCCCAGGCAGATCCACACTCCCAGCCAATTTGGTGTCATCTGCGAACTTACTGAGGGTGCACTCAATGCCCTCATCCAGATCATCAATAAAGATATTGAAGAGGAAAGGCCCCAGCACCGACCCCTGGGGAACGCCACTTGTGACCGGTAGCCAGCTGGATTTAACTCCATTCACCACCACTCTCTGAGCCCGGCCCTTCAGCCAGCTCCTTACCCAGCCAAGAGTGTACCCATCCAAGCCATGGGCTGCCAGCTTTCACAGGAGAATACCGTGGGAGACAGTGTCAAAGGCTTTGCTGAAGTCTAGGTAGACCACATCAACAGCCTTTCCCTCATTCAGCAGATGGGTCACTTGATCATACACTTGATCATACACTTGTACCCCATCACTTATCTGAATATACCTGTTTCTGCTTTGTAATTCAGAAACATTACAGCAGCAGTGGTTGTTACATATTAAGATAAAAAATTTAGCACTGATACAGCAGAAGTCCTTGAGATAAGTCAAGTGTTTTCACACTGAAACTGGTGTCCAAGGCACACAAATAGCCTATTCCGCACCTAGAGCAGAGCAGCAGCAGACTCATGGAATGAATTTTGATCCTGATGCTTTTGTCATTTTCCTAGAAAGCATTTATCTTGCTGACAAAGAAATCAAGAACCTAGCTTCCTTAGAAACTCTGCTGTGAAACATTTCGTTTATCTCGCTCAGTGGAGAACAGAGGTCCCCAGAATCGGAGAAAGGAAACAGGTCAACCTACTTTTGCAAGCAGCTGGCTTGCTCCCTAAATCACTTCTGCTTCAGAAAAATATGCAGATATGTTGGGAAAAAAAAAAAAAAGAAAAAGAAAAAAGTGAAATTATACTCCATAATACTTACGGGAGTTGCAGGTTCCTGTAATCCGACCTTGGACAGGCTGGTTTCTCTAATGAGGTTTGAGCGTGCTCTTATACACCCTTGTGAAGTGTGTTATTCTGAAACGAACATATTACTCTTCAACAGTCTGGAGGTACTGGCACATTTTGTCTCTAAACTATAGTAATTTTAGATTGGTGTTCCTTTATTAATTAAAAAAAATGTGGAGAGAGCAAAATAGATAACTGCTTGTAATTGTAATAACCCTGTCATTTTGATAACTAACAACCATTTAGTTTTTATGTTGCTAACATAGCCATCATTTTTTATTTTGGGGTAAGCTTTACAGATAAGAGAGAAGTTGTAGCCTTCAGTATGTGTCTATGTGGAAAAGAAAAAGGTTTGCCTTTTCTGGTAGGTATGTGTCACCATTTTTTGCAGGTTTCTGTGGTGAAAGAAAATGAAGCAGAATCAGCAAGGGTACCCCTGATGGTGGGAAAGGAGTGAATTTTTGTACTCTGTTATTGGAAGTGTGCTGGCAGGAGACCTGCTTCAGATTTGGCACAGCTTCCTCCCCTACGAGGTAACAAGGGTGAGATCAGCCTTTGCTTTTGAGTAAATTTCCATACTCCTATTAAGTGCATTTTCATAAATATGAATCTAGAGGAATGTATTGAAAATCAACTAAATCAGAATGGAGCATGAGTGTTCTTCAGTCCAAAACTTGATGATACAACCTTATGAGAAATCAGGTTGCATTAAATTAATTATGTGTATGTGAACTAGCAGGTGGGATCCAGCAAGGGAAAGAGATGACAAAAATGGCTTGCAACAACTTCAACTAATATCCTAATTGAATGTATAATTGCTAAACTTAGAAGCAATGCAGTTTTAACAGTAAGTATACCTGTTGCCTACTTGTGAAAAAATTATAAATTTAATTATCTGGAAAAAAATAATAAGAAAAGGATTATAACATTAATCTATACATAAAGCACAGTTGCCTGTCATACAAATGTGTCTGTGAAGAATCAAACACTAGCAGAAAAAGGTGGATTGTGCCTTCTTTTTAATCTCTTTCACTCTCTTTTCTGTCTTTTACTGTTTTCACTTTGCTCTTCTGGAAATTAATCAGGAGTGTGACTGAAACCAGATTAGCCATTACAGGACCCCAATCTCCTACAGGTAGTATCAGAATGATTTATTTTCCTTTCTTCCTCAAATTTAAGTGACTAGACTGAGAGCTGGTGTTTATATCTGGTCTCCAATCGGGGTATTTTGTTAGCAAAGTACCTTCTAAAGAACTGCCTGGTGGTTTCTCTGTAAAACAGAGACTTCAAATTGAAAAGCCTTAATAAATTCAAGACAGTTGAGCAATGCAAATAACTCCTGTCATTCCTACAAGATTCTTTTCAAGAAGTGGTAATGAGACAGAACATTTAATCTAAATGTCCTACCATATGTCTGTAAATCTTTCATGTTGACATATAGAAAGGCCACTTGTTTTCAAAATCTACTGCCCTTAACTTTTAAAAGCAAAAATAATTGTCTCTCTAATTGAAGCATATCAATTCTGGACTGTTTGTAATTTCTTGATATTGCAAAGTCTGAACACTTTAATAAGCAGATAATTCAGGGTGGTGCTTTTACTGCTTAATGTGTGTTCTTGTTCAATGCCTGGGGAACAGGGAAGGGAAGAGAAAGCTGTAACATTTACTTGTGGATCCTTTTGGTGTATTAATCTGTGCTATGTGTTTATTGTCTAGCATGTCTATTTGAATCAAACTTCTGTATCTTTTTGTAGGATTATCATTGAGCTGTTCATATGCTACCCTGACCTCAGTACAAAATCAGCAGTTTGTTATCTGCTTCAGATACTTTTCTAACTAGACACATTTTCTAGGCTGATTTAATCATACATATGGCTACACACACAAAAAAAAAAATCTACTAAGAGCTTATGTAGTAGATCTTCTATTAAACTTCACTTATACCACAGATGTTTGAAAAAAACCCCAAACTTGCTGACTCGTGTAGATTATCTTCTGGATGTGAACAGATTAGTTGTGTGGCATCATGGCTTGTGCAAAATAGATCTGCGATGTTGGAGGTACATTCACAAGGCACGGGAGTGTAGCATTCATATTTTTAGGTGCCCTGCTGCACATGGGCTTCCCAAGCATGGTGTGCAAGAATTAGATATGTAAGATTTTGAGAAACCAAGTTAGATCTAAGTTAGTTTCAAGAAGATATGTTGAGGGAGGGAGATGAAAAGTAGTTAGGTAGCTATATACTGCCAGAAAGCACCCTAGGATTTAAGGTGTTTGGTAAGGTCAGCTGTTTCTCATGAAAAACAGTGAAGCTGCTGAGTTGCCTTCTGAAACTGAAGAGTGTATGGGTAGAGCACTCAGTTAGGATGAATCTTGTCTTCAGCTTGATTTTGGAGGCTCTGAAATATGGCTGCTTGCTTCCCAAATGAGTTATCTTAACTAATAGGCTGAAGTTATTTCAGAGAGTGTATCTTTTATTCTCTTCCACTGACATACTTTATTAATTAATGCAGAATTTCCCTCAGATTTCAAGAAGCTTGTTAAGCATTACCTTATAGAATCATAGAATGGTTAGAGTTGGAAGTGACCTTCAAAGGTCGTCTAGTCCAACCCCCCTCCAAGGACCAGGGACATCCCCGACCAGGTCAGGTTGCTCAGAGCCTCATCCAGCCTGGCCTTGAACATTTCCAGGGATGGGGCATCCACCACCTCTCTGAGCAACCTGTTCCAGTGTTTTACAACTCGCATTATAAAATTTTTTTCCTAATATCCAATCTAAATCTACCTTCCTCTATTTTAAAACCATTACCCTTCATCCTTTCACAACAGGCCCTACTGAACAGCCTCTGCCCATCTTTCTTGTAGGCCCCTCGAGGTACTGGAAGGCTGCTATCAGGTCTCCCCAGAGCCTACTCTTCTTCAGGCTGAATAGCTCCAACTCTCTCAACCTTCCTTAGGGTTGAGGAAACTGAAGCAAAGAGATCAAGTAACAGACTGAAAAGTTACAAAGGAGGTCCACTTGGGCCAGAAGTGGAGCAAAGAATTTCCAGGTTCCCAGGGGACTCCAGGACTGCTAAACTTTGTTACACTTAAGCTAACATCTTAATTCTTGCATCAATAAATAAAAATGTCAAAGAAAAGCAGATCATTCAAAGTGATACCACATTTTTTAGCTTAACTGTTTGTTTTCTTCTCCATATCTTAGCTTAACAAGTTATAGCACAGCTATTATATATATGTTATATATAAACTATGATAATCTGTTACGCGCTATGAAAGTGAGGATGTGGTCATTGCATCTTGGAAGCCATTTACAAGATGGGCAGCCTCCTTATTTAATAGTTGTAATACTCTTCTAATTAATTTCCTCAGCACTGAAGATTTTGGGTTAAGATAAAATGAGAACCTTTCTGTTTATACTTTATAAAGCAGCTTGAGAGAGAAGAAAAAGGTCCAAACCATTATACTCACCTTTGCAAAGAGCTGTAATTGTACCATTCTAAGGCACAGTAGTTGCAAATTCTGGCAGTAACATAACTGCCACTGTAGTCTGAATTATTTTAGCATAGATTCTCACTGAAGAAGAAATGCATGAAACTTCAGTAAGGTGTTTGCTATTAAGAGGATCCAGTTTTAGCTGCAGTTGCTGCAAACACTGGCTTTCAGCTTCATGGCTTGCCTATTTGTGTGGTTTTTTACAAACAGATATTCTTTTGGAGGACAGTCTGTATCTATGATTTTTCTGCTTTTGTTAGATTTTTTTTTTTGCAGCGTTTTGGTCATCACGGGGCTTTCAGAAGATTGTAACAGATGCTTTTCTTCTGGGACCGGTGACAGTGCATTGCTTCATCATAGATGACCGGTCCATATAAAGCCTGCCAGCACCAACTGGCATTTCTGGCCATTTAGGGACAAGTTAGGAATCAAACGTAGATCCAGAAGTTTCCAATAGTAAAGAATACGCAAGAGCCTGGGCCTTCTCCCATCTTAGAATCATAGAATAGTTAGGATTGGAAGGGACCTTTAAAGGTCATCTAGTCCAACCCCCCCTGCAAGGAGCAGGGACATCTACAACCAGATCAGGTTGCTCAGAGCCCAGTCCAACCTGGTCTGGAATGTTTCCAGGGATGGGGCATCTACCACCTCTCTGGGTAACCTGTTCCGGTGTTCTACCACCCTCATTGTAAAAAAAAATTTTGTTACGTCCAGTCTGAATCTACCTCCCTCTATTTTAAAACCATTATGCCTCATCCTATCACAACAGGATGCAATTGGAAAGGATGTGGGGGATGTTACTGGGTAGGGGAAAACCCATTCCAGGACCCCTTCCTGACTGAGGGCAAGCACCCCCATGTCTAAAAGAAGAAAACCTTTCACATACTTTCCTCTAGGATATGTGACTCAATGCAGTTTCTGAGCACCCACAGACGAGGATTTGCAGCAGGTGTATTGTGTGCGTGCGAGCTGCCCTAGGTTCAGTGCTTCTTACCAAGGGATTGTCACTTTGAATGTGCAAGAATAACCTGTTGCTCCCATGATAAGGTGATACCAGACACAAAGGACTGGTTGCATTAGGTTTGGGAAAAGGAAAAATATAATTGAGACATGGAAACAGGTTATATATGTTCAGTGATCTGGCAGTATCCGTGTCAATTTTCCTTATGTTCTCTGTTTTTGAATGTGGGGAAGCAGTCACAGAAGAACTGTTATGCTTCTTCGAGGCCTATAGTGGTCCTGTGATGTCTTTTACTATCAATGAAATGAAGAAGCAGAAATTCTTGGGGTAAGACGGTGACTGTTTAGAAGATGAAGTGGAAATAAAATGATTGAATGTCACTTCTGGTACCATATTGGCACGTTGAGGCACAAATCACTGGAGGCATGGGGAGCACACCAGCAGTTTATTTTGCCATGTCCTTACACTCTTCCTTAGGATACAGGTGGTTGAGAGAGACAGAATACAGAGTTGTCCTCACATTTGTTCACCGCTTTATTTTCTTTCCAACCACATAGTAGCCTGGACCTCAGAAACTTCATGTAGATCAACTTCTGAATTGCTAGAAGAAGAAAGACTAGTGGTATGACTTAATAGTTGTTGCCAAAGTGTCTTTTCTACATTTCCAGCATTACCTGGAAACCAAATAAAGCAAAAAGCAGTAATGGACATGCATGCTGTGAAGATATTTGTACGGATAATAAAGTTTGGCATTTTTTGTACTGCTGCCATTCAAACATAGTAAAAGCACTCGGCAAATGCTAATGAATTTTTCCCACACAGAAGCATAGACGTGACAGCCAACATTTTTCAAATTTAAGTATCTCAAATTAGACACCAAAGTGTCTTTAGAACCCATAATAAAAATGATTGAATTTTTACAACTGTGAAATACTCACAGCTCTCTGCAAGTGGCTTCATTACTCGTACAAAATATACACACTTGTGGAAGACACATGATTCCTCCCTCCAGTGTGGAAAGAAAAGCCTCATCCTATTAAAGTTAATTGCCAAGCTCTCATTCACATTCAAGGAGTCAGTATTTTGTTCCTTGTTTTTGGGATGGCAACAGCTGAAGCTGCGTCACTGGGGCTGTCACTAAGAGATTTGAAGCTGATTTCAATGGGAGTTCTGCAACTGATCTCTAAGGGTTGGGCCACTACTGGTTAACTGCTCTGATAAGTAATTGTATACGTGCTTATTTACAGCATATCTGTTTTCAGCCCTAGGGTCCACAGAAAGAGGAACAACAACAGCCACAACAGAAGCTGACCACGCCTTTGGTTAACACAATAGAGAGGGACCACAGACTTGCTGAAAGACAATGACACTAGATAAACAAGGATGAAATTAGAAAGTTGTTTAAATTCTCATAAGGATATGTACCCAAGATTAAGTAAAAACTTCCACAAAAAGTTGTTGTCCGTAATGCTAGCAAGAAAAACACTTCTGCAAGGGAGGGAATGAGAGTGGGAGGGAGGAAGGAAGGGAGGAAAACAAGAGAGAATCTCAAATCAGCCCTCCTGACCTCCAAAGATAAGGATCAGGTTGCATAAAGAAGAACTTGCATTTTAAAATATGAGCTTGGAAAAACTGCATATTTCTTACTGGTAACTCTTCTAGAGATATACATGGTTTAAAAAATCTTAGGAAAACTAGATTTATCTAGAATCAGGACTTTTTCATTTTCCCCCGAGGCAATTTTTTTTTTTTTTTTTATATTTATTGGATTTTTGGCCCGTCTTGTTTATACTCCTTATGAACCTCAGCCTTTTGGATATCTCTGCCAGATGCAAATTTCTTCCCAGACTGAGCTGACCTGGATACACAACATGCACAACAGCACTGCCGAAACTCCGCACGCGACTGGAACATGTAATGAGATTTTGCCCACACAGCCACCCAGCTCCCAGTTTTCACTGGGCGTGTTGGTGCTGCTGGCTTTCCTCATGGTGTTGCTGGCTCTGATCACTGTCCTTGGAAATGCCCTGGTGATCCTTGCTTTCATCGTGGACAGAAATCTCAGGCATCGGAGTAACTATTTCTTTCTCAATCTTGCTATTTCTGACTTTGCAGTGGGTAAGTCACAGCCATGGAGGCACGTTATATTTGTTTCTTGGGTATCTTAGGAGAAGCAAGGGGGTTTGTTTTCTAGGCAGTTTCTTCTAAGGAAACTATTTCCCAGCTGTGTGTCTACGGGAAGGGTAATGAATGATGGAAATTGCATTAAGTGTCTTAGTAGCCTACTATTTTTCAGAAATACTTTATCATAAGAAGTATCATCGATCCTTTGCCAGGTAAACAGGTAAGGTTTAATATTTTTGCTTCAGGAAGTGTATACTACTGTGCGTGAATGCATGTGGAATAAAAAAGAATGGGAGTTGTTTGCGAAGAGTTTGACTGAAGACTAGATAGTGAAAACAGCAAGATCCAGCAGATCTTGCATATGTGGCTAATATCTTCTGTTTCAAACGACTCTCACACATTACTGCCTGAAGTTTGCAACTAAACAGTGATGAAAAGTATTTTTCAACGTTTTGCTCTACGTGTTCTATCTAGAGTCATGCCTTAGGAATGTGTGTTTGTATAGGTAAATAAAAATAAGAAATCAAACAGTTTCTAAGAAGTTTGATGTTGGACACATTTTGTTTTGAAACTTTTACTGAGCAAAAGTGCAATTAAAACACTAGTGTGATGTGCAATTGGAGACTGATGTATTGAAATAGTCTGTGAAGCATTGGATGTTCCTGGTAAAAGTCTTGACTAGATTATTCACTAGGCAGAAGGATGGTTTTAAAAAAGTATGTCTATTTAATGACTCTAGATAGTATATATAATTATTCTGACTAGTTGCATTACAACAAGATCTTTTGAAACTTTTTATTCTACCTTTTTTTACGCATTTAAAAAGGATACTGAAATAACTGAAGAAACTATATTTGTTCTTAAAATTTCTTGCTGGTGTTAGAAATCCTGTTACAGGGCACTGCTTCTAATACCCTGGTCTTTGTGATGTCCAGATCTCATATAATGTTTTGATCCCTTCCCCGATATAGATGATGTCTTCCAGCTTATAACGGCCTTGTGCCACAGAGCTCCTGCTGCCTGCTGTCTGGCTCCAGTACATAGGGAAAAACCACTACAGTGAACAAACCCCCAATGGACAGAGTAGTGATCTGTCATCTTTCTCACAATCTAGCACCATGTTGAACAAATACTGGCATCTAGTTGAGAAGTACTGAGTCAATAATGTCCACTGTCAAAAAAGGAAGTAGAGCTTACTTGGTATTGCCTAACTTCCATACATTTTTGTTTCATGGTATTATCTTTACCTGAATGTCTATTTTTTTCATTCTAAATTTGGTCAAAAGTTTTGCATACTTTAGAGTCAAATGATTTATAGCTATGTTGTTTAAATTCAGGGTATGCTTAGATTATCCTTAATTTCTACTTCATACTAATTACTACAAGCACACACACACTTTTATGCTTGCAGACCCCTTTGCTTATTCTTTTGCTATATTTAATCTGTCTGGTTTTGACCTTCAAAAACTTTTGCTTTATCTCTGTATGGCTGGATTTGAATAGAGATCTCTCGATTCTTAGTTGAGGGAAAAATAACAGGAACTGTAAGATTTTTATGGAAATGAAAACTCTCAAGACACTCACTGGTACTTGTTGCAGGGATACACATCATAATGAAGTAAATATAAAGGTGAAATAACACCTTCTCCCCCACCCATGAATGTTAAAATGTGCAATATAACCTTTTGCTGAAAGGAGCAAGCGTTAGTTACTCTGTAGATGCAGTGATTCCATTTCATTGCAGCATCAATGCTGATCACTGCATTTTTGTTCACAGCAAACTACACCGTTAGTGTGTAGTTGGTTGCATTTGTTTAATGGCCAGAAAGCCATTAAAATGAGATCATATCGGCACAATTTTGATTTAACAGCTTAGATGGGCGTCGGTCACTCTTGTATGTTCCCTCTGCTTGGTGGCTTCCCATAGATAATATCCTATCAGCTCACCACTGAAAAGTGGTTATGGTCAAGAATTATGATGAGAAGAAATGTTAAACTGGGTGTACTTAGTTAACCGTGCAGTTTTTGTCAGCCTTCTGATTAGATAGTTTTAAAGATTAGTCTGAAATTCATACTGTATTTCTATAAATGTTATTTCTGAAGCACTTTTGGCCACCATACCATGCTTCTAAGAGGACAGAAGCATGACTATTAGATCATTTATTCTAGAAAACTGTTAGAAAAATACATTGAGGGAGGGGAAAGATTATTTTCAGTTTTTTTTTGTTTTAGTTTCAGTAGCTTAATACAGAATAGTGTTTACTTCAGCAAGTAAAACAGTCAGCTGCTCCTTCCTTTAACAGATGCTATAAACAGGAGAAGTAATAATGATACACAATAAACATGATACACTTTTCAGAAAGGTATTAATTATGCTACTGGTGCCTAGTTTGTGGTCAAGTGTTCATTGGTTATATGAGAATACAAAGCCTTCCGCATGGCAATTCCAGTCAGTATTGTGCTTTTATCAGACGTTGCAGAAATGTTTCTATGCTTTCATGAGCACTGCCTGCAGTGCTGACTGACGTGTGCATTTGCTTTATTTCCATAGGTGTGTTCTGTATGCCTTTGTACATTCCTTATGCCCTGACAGGGACGTGGCACTTGGGAAGAGGCCTGTGCAAGCTCTGGCTGGTTATGGACTATCTTGTGTGCACAGCTTCAGTGTTTAGCATCGTCCTTATCAGCTACGACCGTTTCCTGTCAGTTACAAAAGCTGTAAGAAGAACATTTCTAATTATTTCTTTATATATATTGAGATTCCTGTAAAACTCAGAGCGTTCCCAATAACATTAGAAGCTAAATAGTCCTTTGTTATTGTACCATTTTTTCTACAGAAACTTTGATGCTTCAGTGTTACACTGGGACTTAGGGATAGGACAATACCTTGGCTATGATTTCAGCCTTTCCCTCCTGCCACCCGCATTAGAAATTATTTAATTACACCGCAGAGGAGGTGGGAAGGTCAAGGTAGGAAAGGGGCAGCAGGAGTGTGGAGAACTTGGGCTTTGGTTATTAGAAGAGTAGTAATGAGAAGTAGGTTGAGTCAAGCATGTGCTTAGGCTTAGGATAAATTTTAAAAGGAGAGGGGTGTGGAGAGAGATGTGGGGTGCACTGAATGAACGTCAGATGAGGATCTGCATTACTGCAGGAGGTGATTGACATGTACTGCCAACAAGCAGTTAGGTGGAAGCTAATCCCTTAAAGCAAAAAGAAGAATGAATCAAAATATGCGGAGAGCTAAGAGATATTCCTTGAGTATTATCGTTTGTCTGCTTCAGAAGATATCTGAGGAATCCAGTGGTAAATATTATCATTCACCATTTCTGAGCTCTCCTTGGTCTTTGGTCCAGATGGAAGACCATCAACATCCTTTATTTTTCGTGAGTCTGCTAGGTCGACAGGGGGTGTGTTAGATGGGAAGGTTCTCATTTGAGAAGTGCTGATACAATGCCTGATCTCTCTCTCTTCTTCCCCAGTGTTGTGGTTTTCGGGTTTTTTTTTTTAAAGCCAAACAACAAAGTATGAGAACCCTTGCATTTAAGAAATAGTAATATTGAAAAATATTAATGAAGTTGCCGAGCTCAGAATGTGAGAAATGTAAACTAAAAAGGCCTCTGCAGCCCAACTGAGCTCCACATTCCTACACCCTGTCGATGATCCTTTTTTTACATGATCACATTCTGTTTTTCTCCTTTAGATACTTAGGATGGAATGAGTCCAGGAGGGTGTAACATAGGGCTGCAATCCAAAGAAAAGATCTCATGCTTCCTCAAGGACTTGGGATCCACCTCTGCCTCTGCTGCAAACCTAGCTTGTGGTCAGGGGCTAGTCACGTCAGACTTAACTTTTTGTGAAACTGTGCTGAGCTTCCTGTTTTCTGCCTACTAAATTGAGAGGCTTGTGATCTTGCAAAGGGCTGCAAAATCATTATTGCAGAACCGGGGCTGTGCTCTGAGCCGATATGGTGCTTTAAGATGTCGAGGAGTCTGAATCTTCAGGCTACAGATGTTTAAAACAGAGAATCTGAAATAATGTGTGTAACACTGCACTGCTGCTCTGTTACTCACTGGTAAAGCAGGGACAATGCCCCTCCTGCCGTATGTGGCTGTGAAGATGCGACTCATCAATATCTGTATAGCATTCAGGTACTACGCTAATGAACAGCATAGGAAGGGAGTAGTTCTGGGTCTGAGTAAAGCCTAGAATGACAAATGTTGAGCAGTAGGGAGGAAATAAAATTGTCTAGCTTCTCACTAATTGATCATCTTGTGCTCTGAATGATGCAGGGGACCAAGAGCTAGGAGTATGTATTGTACATACTGTCTGGGCTATTGAAAGGGCGCTTTTACTCTCCTGTTTCCTAACTTCAGATGACACGATTTTATTTCTTAATTTTTTTTTTTCAAAGATAGGTATTTTTGGCTAGAAAGTAAAATAAACTAATGCAGCCTGGGTAGACACAAAACCATGAAGATTTGCAGTAATGCAATGAGCTGCTTACAGGGTAAACTGAGTGTTAAACCAGAATGTTTCAATAAAGTAAGGGATGTTAAAGCATATGTGTGGGACAGATTTTTCTGCTATGATAAGAGGAAATAGTATTAAAAAGTACATTATCTGGTGTTTGCAGTCTTACATGGCAACCTGTCTAATATAGAGGGCTTCTAATTTTGCCTGTGTGGGAAGGAAGTCCCACAGCTGCTTTCACTCTTCTCTGAGCTTAGTCATTTCACGAATAATAAACTAGTTCCTTATTGCTACCTTACTGTGGTGGTGATGAAAACAAGCCATGCCCTTTCACACCTGGAAGCCAAATGGTAGTTTAGCCATCATAATTTCTGCTCCTCTCCAATCCCAAGTACTAAAGTCAATCACAGAGCTATGGTATTTGTTGAGCAAGACTAATAGTGTTTTTCAGGACCTTAAATAAGTGAAGATGTTCTAGGTGTCTGGGGAATTACAGAGCAAATATTATATTTCACTTGCTTATGGTTTTTTTTTGAGATAGTTGTTCCAAAATGTCTGAATATATGACGTCCTTTTCCTTCACAGATATCTTACAGAGCCCAGCAGGGAATAACATCCAACCCTGTTGTCAAGATGGTGATCATCTGGGTCTTTGCCTTCCTCCTCTACTGCCCTGCAATCCTCTTTTGGGAGCACGTGGCCGGATGCAGCGTGGTAGCGGCGGATCAGTGCTACGCTGAGTTCTTCTACAACTGGTACTTCCTCCTGTGTGCATCCACCCTGGAGTTCTTTGTGCCGCTGCTCTTGGTGACCTACTTCAACGTGCACATCTTCCACAACATCCAGAGGCGCCAGCGGCACGGCAGCACAGAGGACTATGAGCCTCCAAGGAGTGGCAGCCTGTCCTGGAGATTTTGCCTCTTGCCAAGGCCAGGATCATCTCCATCAGAAGCAGAAGACAGCATTTCATCGTTAACGAGGTCATGGAGACCAGCAGCAATGGCTAACTGTCCATCTCTGACACAAACCAGTCCCACATCTCTCAAAAGGGACTTTTCTGTTTCTTTCCGCTCAAGGACTGGGTCAAGACTGCAGCAGGACAAGAAAATAGCAAAGTCACTTGTGATAATTGTGAGTGTCTTTGCCATTTGCTGGGCCCCTTACACTTTATTAATGATTATTCGTGGGGCCTGCCAAGGAAAGTGCATCCATAACTCCCTGTATGAAACAACATTTTGGCTTCTGTGGATCAATTCCTCTTTGAACCCATTTCTTTATCCTCTCTGTCATATGAGGTTTCGAATGGCTTTCATGAAAATATTATGTCCCCAAAAGTTTGCAGCATTGAGATCACATAACACACCTTCTGTTTAGAGAGTTAAAACAAATTAATTACATATAAGAAGTTCCTCTCCTATTTAGTGCTATGTTTTTGTATATATCTTCAACAGAAATAGCTGAAAACTTTTGTCTACTATGGGATTAGTTGAGTGCAACAGAGACATGTATTTGCCCTGATTTTGCTAGTTTTCAGGCTTTTGGTTTTGGTTTTGCTGGTAGGATGCCAGGTTAAACATCACCTAGTGCAATGAAAAGAACAACAAATTTTGCTGGATATCCTTCTTGTTTGGTTTGTTGGTTTGAGGTACTTTTTTTTTTTTTAAAATAAAGAGCTGGTACCATGAAAGCACTCTTCTAAAGATATCCCTGTAGGGGCTCATTGGAGGGATATACCCGTTTGTGTATACGTTGAGTTAAAATGTACCTCCTATTTGTGAACCTAAAGCTAACAGTGAAGAAGCAGTTCTGCTACATTTTTGAAAGGTTGTATAAATAGTCACAGGAGCGGTATAATTCTGTTTTAAAAACTGTTATGAAGACAAGATAGTGCCCTCCAGTTGTTATAATTCCCATAGTGAGCAATATACAAGTAAATGGACTGCTCGATCTGGCATATCTGTCCTTTTCTAATGTTAATATAGTCCACACCTGGTGTTGCAGGACAAAATACACATAAGTAAGTAATTCTAGATGATTTTCAAGAACAAAAATTTCTATGGTAATGGAATTTTGAGATTGGTTGTCAAAATTGTCACAGGCATAAATAGTTGTTACTCTTTTCACCTGGGCTATCTTTTCTCCTGGCAGTGGCTGCCTCTTTGATTGTGCTTAAATTATATTTAGTGCCAGATTTGTTCACTCTTTGACTACCTAGAAGATAAGCCAGGCTTGGGCACATGATCACATTCCTGTTGAATTAGCAGCGGAAGCAATACAAACTTTATGCTGGATTTATGATTTTCGCTGGCTGTGCGAGAATAGACAATACCCTCTCAGATGTAAAGCTTTACAATTACAAAGATATTCCATCAAAATGTCTGGAAGAAATTTGAGCTGACAGCGTGATTTTTATACTAGGTCAGTTCTTTGTGTCCTGTTACTGTAACGTTATACGGATTTTTTCTGCCGCTGAACCAGTATCAGACTGGATTTTTTCTGTCACTGAACAAGGGCCGTATTCACTGCTTGAGAATGGGATTCACAGAGGTCTATCTGAGAGCTGACACAGAGGTGCCTTAAGCAGCTATAAATAAACAAAATGGGTGAATATGCAGTACTGAAAGGAGTGAGTGAAGGCAATGGAGCTTGATTATAACCCATTCCATATACCAAACTTTCTTGCCTTCTGTTGAGTGTTGCAACTCACCCAGAAGGTTTTCATGGATGGGTAAGTGAGAGTCACTGGTTAATTTTTTTTTTCCTCTCCTTTTATATAATTTTCTTTCCTCTTTGTATATATATAAAAATGTATAAATGCACAGAACCATGAAGAGCAATAGTCAATTTAAACAGTAATTTTTGTCTAATTTGAAATTGGCCGAAGAAGTGTTGCAAAAGCAGAGTACTCCTTTGCAAGCACAATTCAAATGCATGTGAGCAGCTTAATCATAGCATGGAAGATGACGGCTCTCAGGAGCTGAAAGGCCATTCTGTTTAGAGGTCTGGAACTGAAGACTTCTCTTACCAGTTTTCACAGTGGTGGAAGACTCTTTCACCACTTATTCTCGTTACGCCTCCTTGCCTCTCAAGGATGGTGTTACGGATTATGAGCATGATTGCTAAGAAAGATATAGCTTCAGGAGGAGGTCATGGTCATTGATTCAGCCCAGCTGTTTTCGCTGTGATGAGCTGTGGTGTTGGTGTAGATTTTGTGGGGTTTGTTTTTCTGTGAGGCTTAAAAAAACCAAACACACACACACACACACACATTTACACATTTAAAACATTACAGAATAGCTGGTGTACTAAATAAACGGCTTTTAAACAGAGAAATTGTTGGTAGGCCCAAAATAGGAAAGTATTTCAGTTGTCTATTTTTCTATCCCTATGCTTTTAGTATAAAAATTCAGTTTGTATTTTGTGATCAAATTATGCGTGGCTTACTTTGGAAAAATTGCTACAAAATTACTGACTAGGTAAACTGTATCCACATGTTGCAGTACTGGAAAACTGGAGTTTGTCAGTGAGCACAATGTCCAGCAAATTTGAAACCACATAGAGTAGTGAAGGTACTAGAGATCCATATTTTCAATGTTCTATATTACACATACAGTGTTCAAACTGTTTTGTCACAAGCCAAGTTTCTCTATGTATTCACTTATCCATTTCACCATTTCATGTCCCTGAATTTTCTTCTGTCTTTGCAGATGCCCAATAGGTCTTGTAAATACACGGTAACAGTAGGCATATGGCTCTGTGAGGTTCAACTCAAACCACAACAGTGCTTTTCTAACTTGACCCTCTCAGGTCTTAAACCGCCCCCCCCCCAAATAAAACATACATGTTGAAATAAATTGTGTTATCTTTTTTTTTTGTTGGGTTTTTTTTTTTTTTTTTTTTTGTGTTGTAGCTTCCCTGGTTAACCATTGTTGTGGTACATCTACTTGTTTTCTTAAGAATTGGAATGGGATTTTTTTTTTTTTTGTGCATGGAGGCTGCTGTCCTCAGAGGCCTGCAGGTTCCCTGAGCTCATTTGCACTTCAGAGCTGCCTCCCATAGAATCCCACCTACTGCTTTCCTGAGTAAACTGAAGTCTGCTCACCAGAAGTCCGTGGTCTGTACTGTGACTCTCCTTCCTCACCCATTTCAGGATCTTGAGCTCCACTGCCTCATAGTCACTGCAGCCAAGGCTGCCGTTGATCACACACTCCTAACTAGCTCCTCTTTACCAGTGAAGAACTGATCCAGCTGTGTGTCACCCACCTTGGCCCATTCAGTACTTGATCAGAAAGTTCTCCCCTGATACCCTCCAGGAATCTTGTTGACTGCTTTTACCTGCTATGTTGCCCTTCCAGCAGATGTCATGAACATTGAAGTCCTAGACAAGAAATGGAGTCTCTCATCCAGAGGTTTCCTTGCTTTGCTTAAAGAAGACTTCACCACTTCCCTCACCCTGATTGGGGTGCTCTGCAACACACTCCTGCCAGTATGTCACCCATGTCGTTGGCTTCGGGACTGGTGGCTTTGTGACTGCAGAGGGAGCTCTAGTCCCTCCTGTGGTTCCCAGGCTGCACTGGTGCACAAGCACCCAGGGCAGGTGTCTGTTGGCATGTTTTACTGTTCCTGAGATTTCTTCTGCTCCTGTTGCCCTACACCTTTTGCTTTAACTACTTTTCAAAATACATTTCCCTTTGTTCTCCAAGACAGGATCAGAGCACTGCACCTCTCCTCCCCACATCTTCTCCACCCTCTCTTTCCTTTTTTCTTGCCCTACGTCTTCCCAAGTGCCCAGCATTACAGCTGCAGTTCAAAAAGCCAGTTGCAGGGTGTGCCATGGTGCTAGGGAGCTGGTGAGCCGTAGGCATGAGTCATGGCCGTGGCCTGCCAACTTCTGTGCACTCTTACGAAAACAAATGTAATTGTGATGAGGAAGGGATATGCCTTCTCACACCTGCAAAGGGTAAAGGGTTTGGCACTTTGGTGAGTGGGAACTTACCTGGAATTACTTGGGAAGTGGAGAATTAGATGGGCCATGCTTATAAGGTCCTCCAAAGTCCAGGTATTTGGTTTGCTATGACCAGGGCTAGACCTGCTTCTGATTAGGATGAGCTGAAAAGGTATTGGTGATACTTATGCTGAATTTTAAATGCTCTGTGACCAGCAGCATTAAGAAATACACATCCATTCTTAACTGTAAAATTTAGTAAGTGGTATAGCAGCAAGTGCAACAGTACCTACACATTACTGTAAGAGAAACAAAATTGTAATAATTTAAATCCAGTTAACCACTGGGGAAGTGAAAATGAGATCTGTTTTTAGCTTCAGCAGAGTTCAGTCTGTAAAAATGCTTACACAATGCTAATATGCAAACTGCTTGACTATGAAAAAAGCTGGTTTCAGACTAACTTTTCTGACCTCAGAAGATAAGGATCAGCATTCAGGAGAGAAAGAGATAACTTATTTTAAGTTGTGCACTTACTGCTGCTTATGAGGTGTCTTTTTTTTCAGATTTTTGTTTTCAGGCCGATAGGTGCATTCAGATCAAGGAACATTACAGAAGTCTTGTGTTCCATTATTTTCATGTGGATTTTTTTTTGATGCATCAATATTCAGCCCAGCCTGTTAATAAACTTTGCTCTGCCTTTTGGATATCTCTGCCAGATGCAAATTTCTTCCCAAACTGAGCTGACCTGGATACACAACATGCACAACAGCACTGCCGAAACTCCGCACGCGACTGGAACATGTAATGAGATTTTGCCCACACAGCCACCCAGCTCCCAGTTTTCACTGGGCGTGTTGGTGCTGCTGGCTTTCCTCATGGTGTTGCTGGCTCTGATCACTGTCCTTGGAAATGCCCTGGTGATCCTTGCTTTCATCGTGGACAGAAATCTCAGGCATCGGAGTAACTATTTCTTTCTCAATCTTGCTATTTCTGACTTTGCAGTGGGTGAGTCACAGCCATGGAGGCACGTTATATTTGTTTCTTGGGTATCTTAGGAGAAGCAAGGGGGTTTGTTTTCTAGGCAGTTTCTTCTAAGGAAACTATTTCCCAGCTGTGTGTCTACGGGAAGGATAAGGAATGGTGGATAGCAACCTATTATGTCTCAAAATATGTTATAATGAGAAATCCATCCTTCTTCATATAAATACTTTTAATGTTGCTTCAGGAAAAAGAAGGAAATATTGTATGTGAATACTAATTGAAGGGAAAATGTTGTTTGCTGCACTCTATGATTTACCTTTGCTCTTCCTGTAAGATTGTTCATCACACACTTCAGAACATCCTTGTATTTGACAGTGTAACTGTTTTCTTATACAGCTATCTGTGGTACATTCAGGTCAATTAATTATTCCTCTACATTGTACTAATGGCTTATGAATTTATTATGCTACAGCAAAATATTTTACTGCTATGACTTTTTACTCGATTCAACTCAGTGCAGGCTAGAGATCAGATGCCTTGCTTGATGCCAGCAACGGTCTGCTGGCATCTTCCATCTGTTTTCCTCATTAGTTGCCTCTTCCCATAGTGTCACTGCAGAAGTCCAGGAAAGTTGGCCCCTGGAGGAGCCATGGATCTAGTCCTGGCAGGTGTTTCCAGGCAAGGAGGTGGAGGGCCTGGATGCCTTGTGCAGCACTCCTTTCAGGGATCGGGACAGGGAAACAGCCCAGGTAGCAGAGAAAGCCTGAGAAAAACATGGTCCTGTGGAAGACATTCCAGCAAACATCTTGACTAGCAAGGAGGTATTTCTACACACAAGTGCTTCCTCTTTAGGACAGTCACAGAGACCAGCGTTCACTAAATCATGAGCAAGGAAACAGCACTCATCGACCTACTCCACTACTGGTAATACTGTCCCCTGTAACTGCTGCTCCTTTGTCAGTGAAGTGTATTAGTTTAGCCTTTAAGATTTTCCTTCCTCTATGTCATTTATAACCTGGAGTGCCTAATTCTGAGGCTTGCCCCATGAGGGAGAAACCAAACGATGCACGTGCTGGAGCCTTTGCTTTTCTGCTCCGGGCAGACAATTTGCTAGAACTGCCGTTTAATTGCTCAAGTCTCCTGCAAAAGCCTGTTTCTCCTCATATCTTACAGTTTAGTCAAGAGATTTAAATGTCTATCTTCTACATCAGTTCTTCTTCGGGGCTGGTGCCTCATGAAGTCAAATCAGCCAAAAGGCTGATTGATATCAGTATTATGCCGGCCTATAAACTATGTAAACCTAAGATTTTGTCTTGAATCAGTCAGAAAATGATTTATTTTCTGAAGCTGCTGTGGTATTTTTAAAATTTCTTAGAAGTATGGAATCTTTCCATGCATGTGACTTATGTCTTTTTCACCCACTAATTGGTAAAACTGGGAATAATTTTGAATATAAATACTTAAAACCTGGTTCTTGCATCTGTATTTATATCTATAGCTAAAAGCAGTCATTACTTTTTGACATGGTGCCAAACATTGATCCTGTTGAAGTTGATGAGAGCAGTAGCTGTCATCAGCAACTATGAAAAATGAGTATTTTGTACAAAAAGTGATGCTGCTTGTATTTAAGATATATGTTAAAACAAGCCATCAGTATTGAATGGGCTGTGCGCATTTCTCTGTCGATAACAGTCTGTCAGCTCGTTGCCTAGAGGTTTATTGTCAGTGGACCACATCAGCCTGGATATGTTCAGTAACTTCTAAGCTCTTGACGGACATATCAAGAAAAGAATAATCTGATGAGTTTAAAATGGATCTTGAAGCTGCATATAGTTTTATATTTGTTGCTGGTGGATCAGCACTTCCAGGAATGTAGCATCAGACATTGCACCATATTTTTGAAAGATTATTGGCAGTGAAATGAAGTTGCTGGCTTAAAAAAAACCCCACCAACATGACTTTCTTATAAAAGGACTTCAGTGGAAGGCCTTTTGGACAAAAGTCAAATGCAACAAAAAAAAGTAGTTCTGGAGTTAATGTGAGCTGGAGAACCACCATGAGATTAAAACACTGCTTAAAAGTGGGAGAGGGTTTCATACCTCTGCTGTGTCTGCTCTGTTTTTCGTAGAAGTTGTTTCCAGACACCACGCAGACTGTCCAATATATTGTCTCTAGGCATGTTAATGTAAAATGTTAACCCATTTTACGTTAATAACTGATGTTAGCAACACCTGTAGACGTGTTTATGGGAAAACTCTAACAGAGAGAAAAGATTAGCAGATATACAGCTATGAGGTTACAAGTCAGAGTGCAACCACAGTGCATGTAGGCTGCAGCGCTGATTATATATCTTTAGAAACTGTAAGTTGGTTAGACTGCAGTTTTCTTCTTCAGCAGATCCTTCTTTGTTGATTTGCCCTGAGCTTATCCCAACAATCAGTATACACAAATATGCTAAGATTTAATACATGAAAAGCCATTGTCAGATTTCATAAGAGTGTAAGAATTTCTGTACATGAATTATGTATTCACCTTAATAGATTTATATTTTTTATCCAAATGCCAGAATAGCATCTCTCTCTGCTTTCAGGAGTACCGTTTGCAATCCATATGAACTGCACAGTGTCTCTGTGGTTGCTCTCCCTAGGTGTGTTCTGCATGCCTCTCTACATCCCTTACAGCCTGACGGGGAAATGGCAATTGGGAAGAGGTCTCTGCAAGCTCTGGCTGGCTATGGACTATCTTCTGTGCGCAGCTTCAGTATTTAACATTGTTCTTATCAGCTATGACCGTTTCCTGTCAGTCACTAAAGCTGTAAGTACCCTGTTCATAGCTTCTCTGATTTTGTCACAAGATAGTTGGTGGATTATACTCACCAACTTTTGTCATGTTGGTGAGCATAAGCCTAAATTGAATCAAGATAATAGCCCTCAAAAACATGCTGGCATGTGGAGATTATTAGATATTTGCAGCTAGTTGTGGTGAGTATTCTACATTGAGCATGCTCCAGGCAAGAGCCCTTCAAACAGGACTTGTCTCACAATTTCTGCTGCAGGTTGCTGTTGTGCTACTGCTTGAGGGAAAGCAGGCTGAGGGATGAAAAGGGAAAGAGAGGAGGCTGGTAAAAAGGGGCAAGGAAAGAGGAAATTCAAAGTAAACTGGATTTAGGTTTGGACCTAAAGTCAAGCATGGGAGGAAAAGACAGTGAGGCTAGGGCATTGAGGTGAAGGACACCAGGGAGGATGTCTAGGTCTGAAATGTGGCCTCAAATGATCCTGGCCAAGACTGGGAGGAAAAGCAAATGGGGCAGAGAGTGGGACAAACACTGCACTGATTTTTTTGTGGGCACACAGCACTAAATTCCTCTTGGTGCCTGATGTAGAGCCCCAAACCTCAGATGCGCTCTCCGTCTCTGCTTTCTGTGGAGCATCCTACCGACCATACGTGTGCTTACATTTTGGTTCATGCTAAAGATGGAGGGCAGCATTTCTCACTAGCCACGCTGTTAGCTCGAGTGGAAGGGAAATGTCAAGAGCTGATGACTTTGGTGATGTATGAGAATGCCAATATGATGTCATATGATGGAATTTCAGTGTTATTTTTGTTAATTATAATTAATGTAACTTATTAGAATTGTCTTTTAATTACATTTTGTTATTTTATTCTATTTTAAGGAAAAAATCTGGAAAATCAAACACCAAAACATTTTGCAAATAAAAAACATTACACCGGAAAACCAAAGACTCAGCATTTACAAAGTGCAAAATTGAGACCACCTGCACAAATATAATTAAGACCTATGGACATTTGTATGGTAGTTTTTAATGATATTAACTCATGCTTTTTTTTTTCTTTTTCAATTGAATATCTAAGCTCCCAAAATTACACACTCACCCTCTCATCCTGTGAAAGGGAGGAAGCAGGATGTGAGGTACAATATATCTGTCTGTTCTGCAACATGTAGTTGCACTAGAAAATATGTACTGGCCCCAGAGTTGGGAGAGAAGGAAGAAAAAGGATGATTTTGTGGTATCATCAGCTAAAGGCTGCATTGCAGAGCTGGACTCTGTTCCTACCTTCTCATGAAGTGTGTAGTAAACGATTTTATCAAAGGTGGGTGTTAAATTATTGTGCCATGTTTTCTGTTGACCACTGTGACGCGTATAGTCTGTTTGTTTGTAAAATGCTGCAAAAAGCAGTGTAGTTGTCAGTGAATGGGAGTCGTGCACCAAAAAACTATAGAATGCTAATTACTCTGGCACTTCAGATCACAGATATCTCAAACAAGGCATACCAAATTACTAGATACTGATGGATGTTTCATTCCCTGGACCAGAACCCTACCACAGTTCCAGTAACTTGTAGAGAGAAATCCCTAAGTAACGTCAACGTCAATAATCAGCACAGCCACAGCTTTAAATTACTAAGCACTCCCCTAAGTTCCTCTCCTGCTACTTCTGTTGGTTCCAAAACCTGTCTGTACGGGTGCAATTTTTTTCTTTTTTTCCCTCGCAGGTGTCTTACAGAGCCCAGCAGGGAATAACATCCAACCCTGTTGTCAAGATGGTGATCATCTGGGTCTTTGCCTTCCTCCTCTACTGCCCTGCAATCCTCTTTTGGGAGCACGTGGCCGGATGCAGCGTGGTAGCGGCGGATCAGTGCTACGCTGAGTTCTTCTACAACTGGTACTTCCTCCTGTGTGCATCCACCCTGGAGTTCTTTGTGCCACTGCTCTTGGTGACCTACTTCAACGTGCACATCTTCCACAACATCCGGAGGCGCCAGCGGCACGGCAGCATGCAGGACTGCGAGTCTCTGAGGAGTGGCAGCCTGTCCTGGAGATTTTGCCTCTGGCTGAGGCAAGGAGTGTTTTCTCCTCCATTGGAAGCAGAGGACAGTGTTTCTTCCTCCACAAGGCCAAAGAAAGAGTCTTTGGTAACTGAGAGCTCGTCTCCATCCAGAGGCAATTCTGTAACCCCAGAAAATGACTTCTCTGTTTCTTTCTGTTCAAGGACTGGGTCAAAACTGCAGCGGGACAAGAGAATAGCAAAGTCACTTGTGATAATTGTGAGTGTCTTTGCCATTTGCTGGGCCCCTTACACTTTACTAATGATTATTCGTGGGGCCTGCCAAGGACAGTGCATCCATAACTCCCTGTATGAAATAACATTTTGGCTTCTGTGGTTCAATTCCTCTCTCAATCCATTTCTCTACCCTCTCTGTCATGTTAAATTTCGAACGGCTTTCATGAAAATATTATGTCCCAAAAAGTTTGCAGTGTTGAGATCAGACTCTTTTTAGAGGAAAAAAAAAAAGGCTCAAGAGGAGCTGGACGAGGCATGTGAATAGCCACAGTCTGAAATTAAAGTTAGTCTAGTTAGAAAGCCCAGATACCTTTCCGGGAAATATATCTTCCTTCAGACAAACATGCATGCCCAAAGTTTGTGTACTTTTCCCACCTATTTCAATTGTCCAATTAAAGAACATCGGCTCTGTCTGACTTCCCCTAGTAGTCTGTCTGCATTACCTTCATTCTGGTTGTTGAAGATACTGTCTTCAATTGTAGTACAGCTTGTATTTGTGTCCATAAGTGGTATTAGTTAAAAATACAATAAAGGTGGGTATTTGCTGTAAGGTGAATTGTATTCTAAAGTGAATATCTTCTCTATTCTGTTCCTTTTGAACAGCTTGTTCTGCATTCAGAAGCATTTTTTCCTTATCGTAAAGCATCCAGTTAAGTTATGGCTTTTGTGTCAGGTGCATAGCAGGATTACTTCCTTTCACAAAGGGTTTTCAGAACATCAGAGGCACACGGGGACCACTTTTAAAAAACTTGAGTGGAAGTGTTCTCTGCAGAAGGGCATTAATCTGTGTACTTGCTCAGATGTAGTAGTAGAGAATTTAAGGTCTCCCTGGAGCCTTCTCTTCTCCAGGCTGAACAGCCCCAACTCTCTCAGTCTGTCCTCATAGGAAAGGTGCTCCAGCCCTCTGATCATCTTCGTGGCCCTCCTCTGGACTTACTCCAACAGGTCCATGTCCTTCTTATGTTGGGGGTTCCAGAGCTGGATGCCGTACTCCAGGTGAGGTCTCACCAGAGCGGAGTAGAGGGGCAGAATCACCTCCCTTGACCTGCTGGCCACAATTCTTTTGATGCAGCCCAGGATGCAGTTGGCTTTCTGGGCTGCAAGCACACAATGCCAGCTCATGTTGAGCTTCACATCCACTAGCACACCCAAGTCCTTCTCCTCAGGGCTGCTGTCAATCCATTTTTCCTCCCAGCCTGTATTTGAGCCTGGGATTGCCCCGACCCATGTGCAGGACCTTGCACTTGGCCTGGTTGAACTTCATGAGGTTTGCACTGGCCCACTTCTCCAGCCTGTCAAGGTCGCTCTGGTTGGCATCTCTTTCCTCCAGCATGTCAGCTGCATCGTACAGCTTAGTGTCATCAGCAGACTTGCACTCTATCCTACTGTCCATGTCGCTGACAAAGATGTTAAACAGTGCCGGTCCCAATACCGACCCCTGAAGAATGCCATTCGTCACTGATCTCCACTTGGAGGTTGAGCCATTGACCACCACTCTCTGAGTGTGACCATCCAGCCAATTCCTTGTCCATCGAGTGATCCATCCATCAAATCTATGTCTTTCTGTTTTAGAGTCATGCAGGACAGTGTCAAATACTTTGCCCAGGTCTAGGTAGATGACATCAGTTGCTCATCCCTTGTCCACCGATGCTGTAACCCTAAATCTTATTTATTGTATTATTTTGGTTTTTTTTTTTTTTATATTTGTACTTTTTTTAATGTAAGCCCAAATCTTATTTGGGCTCTAACCAAAAGAACTGATGAAGACCACCTTGCTGAGCAAATCTTATTTAAGAACAATTGAGTCTTATTGCTGTTTGTGTGAGGGCCCTGTGGGTACCCTGCCATGACCAGCCTCACCTGGACCCTCATTCCCAACATCAACTTTGGGACCTGGAGCACCATGAGACTGGGGAGGCCCTGGCCTGAACTATGTGAGTGTCTGCAGGTTGCCTTGAGCTCTATCATCTTTTGCATTTTTTCAGGTTTTGACTGGACTTTTGAGATTGACCTTGGACCCAGCTTGTCACCTTATGTTTATACCATGATCTCCCCCAACAGTACCTGGGGAACTGATGTCTTCCACAGTGACATAATCTGTGATATTGCTTGTCTCTCAGAAAGAAACCACACAAGTGACTTCCAAGCAAATCCAGCCTGATCAGAGGCTCCTGAGGAGGTTCCCAGCTTTGCCTGCCAAGGGTCTCTTCCCTTTCTTCCCCCTGAATAATTCCAGATCCCACTCTTTTCCTTTTATTTGTTTTAATGAGGTTACCATGGCATATTGTTCGGTGCTATCCTACTACTCTATTGTTAGATCAACCTTCCCTTACTGTTGCATCCTTCAACATTGGTTTTTTCCTTGCTGCCTCATCACTTTTTTTATAACCCTGTAGTACCTGGTTTCCCATGTTGCAAAAGGTAGTTCATGTTCCTCCATAGTGTTCTAGTCCCTCTAATTTTGCTGTGGCATGTATTTCTGCATGCCTTGCTCAACATTTCCCTGGGCATATTGGTACAGCTTTTTCACTAAACATATCATAGATCTGATTGCTGTTCTCACTTACATTACTGTTTTCTTTCTCATTTTCTGTACTGTAAAAATATCTTGCTTTCTACGAGATCTACACAGAAATTAAGTATTCCCTGAGTAAAAACCGTTAACATGTTAGCAGTCTAACACAACCACAAATACCTCTCCTTACCTTATACAAACTTTACCATTCATAGCCTATCTGCTGTTAGGCTGCTGTAATTTTGGGGTAGAACACAGGGTTCTTGCATATCATCACTTCAGAACTCTTCTCATCCCTGGTATTTCTAAAATGACTTATCTCACAAATGACAAAACTTAATGACCTGTGTTCCTAACAAATATAAACAATCATAGCTGATCCCCTTGAATGATGTGGAGATTCTGGCACAGTATTTTGTAAAGGTTTGAGAACTTGGATTAAATATGATGCAAAATGCAAAATTTTTATTTAAGACAAAATGTTAAAAAAAAAAAAAAAGAACTAAGATTAGAAATGAAGACATTTTAAGCTAAGAAACGCAACAGATGTATCCAGATCAGAAAAATTAAATCCCTCTTTGGTCTGGTTTTCTACTTGTGTGCATTTAGTTTAAAAACACTTTTTTAACAGCAGTGTTAATGAAGCAAGTTAGAAACAGCTTTCCTAGTGTAAATAGTGTAAAGTGTTATAAAGCAGAGTGGCTGGATTTGTGTATGGCAAAACTGGAAGAGCATCATATAATGAGCGAAGCTGAACTTCAATATTTTACTATGCAGAAGGGATTGTGTTCTTGAAAAGAGGGGAAGTGAAAAAAAAGGGGGATTGTCTCCTTCCTTACGTCACCAAATCTAGGTATTGCCCTTCCAAGACTCTTCCCTTATAGCACTTTTTTTCAGGAACTGGCTACTGTACTTCAAGCTGGATCAAACTTTCTTGCCTTCATTTGTTTGCCAGTGCTCTGATCTTCGCTCATGTGCATACTCGCTCACTTTTTGCTCTCCTTGCCAAACAACTATGCCCAAAGATTTTATCTTGAGTATGCCTTTTTTTTGGGGGTAGGAACTCTCCCTTATCACACTGTCTTTAAAGAAGAGCATCCGTTGGGTTGCAACAAGACTCAGTGTAACCAACAGTGACACTTGACTGATATGCTCTCTCTTGAGCTGTGGAAACATTTAAAATCAGCTGCTCCCTTTCCTCCTGTTTTCTGTAAGACAAGGTACAATGGTTTGTGTTTGTCCTCTTCACTCTGGTGTCTCTTGTTCACCCTGCCTAGGTCTGACTGAGGAAGCCACACAACCTCCCCCTTAAGATCACACTTTTATTTCTCACTGCTAGGAAGGAGGACAGTCACACTGCTGTGTAGGTGCTTTTTAAAGCAAGAGGCCAGCTTTTCCCAGCCACCTGCCTGGCCAACAAAATAAGATCCTCCAGAGCGTGGTTTAGAGGAGGGGTCTGGCTTAACCCCTTGAGACAGTAGTTCACCCTGGGGTCTGTTCACCCCCAGGCAGCCTTGTGAGGGCAGGCCCTGTGAGCGCATCTTCTGGTCTGGTTTTCCTTATGACAGTTTCTCATAGAAGCCTCATTTGAGGCTTTATTTTTTTTTTTCCCTCTCACTGTTCCAACCGAGGTGCACCTGCAGATGTCACTAGTGCTACACGGTATTTTTAAACCTTGCAAACCTGAGGGTTTTTCAAAAGTTGCTATTTGTATGTGCAATCTTGCGTGGTACGACACCAGCACCTTTCTGCTAGAAAACCCACCAGATCTGTTATAGCACATCTAGTATTTACCCTGCTGCAGGAAAGATTAGGAGTAGGGCTTATTGCCTTGGCAAAGAGCGAGCGACTTTAGTCATACAGATAATCATAAGTCAGTGCATCATAAGTCAGACCTCTTCCTAAGTTGCCCTGCATAGAAATCATCCTGTGCTCTGCATTTAAAACAGTCTCCCGTGGAAAAGGAGGGAGAGTCATATCGAGCTGAGTCCTCAGTATTGGCTCGTTGAAAAAATATGTCCTTTCCTCTGATGCAAAAGGCTTTATTCCCATGATTGCTTTAAGGCTATTCTAATTGTTGGACTGATGCTAAAAAAGCCATCCGTCTCTCCCACCCTTCCCACTGCGGCTGTTGCTCCTGGCCCTGCACTCCTGCCCCGCTGCCATCCTGGGTGAAGGCTTGTGCTGCTGAGCAGGAAATTAATTTTAAGGCTGATCCAGGTGAAAAGTAACCGTTTTTCTGTTTAGTTCGTTAGTTTAGGGCAAGTACCTTATCTAGCTTATCTCACAAGCACATGACCGCTAGCCGCTGGTGTAACAAAACAGACAAGACCTCTCCCTTTGTCAGCAGCTTATTTTCGGCTCATCTTAAAGTAACAATGAAGCTGCAGCTTTGGATATGAGTATTCAGGTATGTTTTTCAGTCATTTTCTATAGATCTTTGGTTTGGCTGTCTTGGTAAACCTCCAGCAACTTTAGCAAAGTTGTGCCAAACTAGATGAGAGTAGGACCTTGCCTGACCTGTACAGTGGACATCTTCAAGGGGATCTGCTCAGCTGGGCTTTTGGGCATGGAGGTCTTCCCCAGCAGGACAGATCTCATTTCTGCTGGTTTCCCTGGTGTGCTAAAGGTCTTAGCAACTTTAGCTCTCTTTCAAGCCGTTTGTATGGGGAAAACTGTCTGTAGTTGTTAAAATTAGTGGAGTTCCCTGCTGAGACATTTACATTCAACTGGTTCTGCTATTTTGGACAACTAACTGCAAGTAGAGTCAGCCCTCAAGTCTACACAAAGACAGTATGTCAGTGCAAATGCCTACGTTACAGGACATGAGCCAAATTAATTTCTGGAATAATGCCATGAAAGTTAATGGGTATAGCCTCTGACATTTAACTGTTTGTATTATTTGTATTATATTTTGGTAATAAATTCTGGTGTATGCTGACCAATCAGTTTCCAACCTGTTTTACAACTGCTATTTTAGGTTAACCCATTGCCTGGCTTTTTTGGTACAATACTGACAGGCACACTGTTTCTCTTCTGTTCTCTGTCAGTGAGTTGTTCACATTGGTTAATGTCACGACACACTTGTTAATTTCTTCATTATTATACCTTGAGTTTCCTTTGCCATGTCCTGCCTGGGCAGTTGCCCCTTTGCACCAGAGCGCTGGGCTAGGTGCATCCTGACAGACAGCAAACAGCATTGGCCTCTGACTTGCCTCCTCTTACATCCTTATATCTAGTGTTGCACGCTTCCTCCCTACCAGGTTGGAGGAAC
>WHYT01014146.1:0-35816 GCA_009806455.1 Tetrax tetrax
GGCGCAGAGGGGGAGGCACAGGCTTCCAGGGCCTTGCAGGCCTCACCCTCTGGCCTCTCACCAGGCAACCGACTGAGTCCAGCTCAGCCCGGTCTGGCTGCAAGAGGTGGAGAGGAGATGAGATAGATGATGTGAAGAGATCCTGAGAGGCTTCTGCCAGCCTGTTGTGAAGAACTTTTCTTGTGAGAGAAATGGCTGCAGACACCAAGGTCAGTGAAGCAGGAGGGGGAGGAGCAATGTGGCTCCTGGCCAAGATTCCCCTGCAACTTCTGGTGATGACCATGGTGGAGCAGGTTGTCCCCCTGCAGCCCATGGAGGTCCAAGGAGGAGCAGAGATCCACTTGCAGCCCATGAAGGACCCTGCATCGGGGGAGGTGGATGCCTAAAAGCGGCTGTGGCCTCTGGAGGGCCCACTGGGACAGCCGTTCTGGAGAGACTGCACTCTGTGAAGAGATGACCCACGCCTGAGCAGTTTAATGAAAGACTGTGGCCTGTGGGTGGGACCCCACACTGGAGCAGGTGAGGGATGTGAGGAGTTCTTCCCCCAACTGTGAAGCAGCGGCTTAAAACAACATGTGATGAACTGACTGCAACTCCCATTCCTTCTTTCCCCCTGTGCCGCTCGGGGGGGGGGGTAGGTAGTAGAGATAATGTTAAGCTCTGGAAGAGGGAGGGGTGGAGGAGGTTTACCTTGTTTCTCTGTCTCATTATCCTGCTGTTTTTAGTAATAAATGAATAGTTTTCCCCAAGTCGAGTCTGGTTTTGCCCATGACGGTAACCTTAAGGATTTCTTCCTGTCCTTATCTCAAATCTCGAGACGTTTTTTCTTATATCATCTCCCCCTGTTCTCTCGGAGGGTGGGGGGAGTGAGAGAGAGACTGCGTAGTCTGGTCCCATTTGGGGCTGAACTACGACATAATATATGCAGCATAGTTTGAAATAATCAAGCACGCTGCAAAATTGTTCTGAAATGTTGCTGCTTCTTTTCTCTATTTTTTACTCTTTAAAGTTGTGCTGTCCATAATTCATATCCAAGACATTTTGTCTTTATTTCTCCCTAAAAAAAATAAATAAAAAAAAAAAAAAAATTAAAATAGATGTGACCTTTTTAGCTATTGGCTGAAGCTTTCATACCTTCTATGTAGGTTTCCATTAGTTGAAAGTGGTTTTAGCTAGCCAGACCCATGCATTTCAGTCAATTACTGGCTTCTATCTTGTTGTTATCATAAAGGGCCATTTCTTTCTTAAAATGGTCAATTAAGTTCATGGAAATAAATGGCTAGGAGTGTACAATTTGTTAGCAGCACTCTCAGAATTACCCTGGCACTGAAGAAGAAAATACCGTAGATTTTCTTAATGAATAGAAACAGCTTTCATCAAAGTAGATGCTGTTTTTTCATATGACATTTTTTTTTTTTTTGCCTTTTGGTCACAATTGAGAGCTAACTATGCAGCAATTGAGTGTTCGTTCGAAAGCTCTTAAAATATCCACAATGTACTTAAAGTAGAACTCTGTGGTTTTACTTAACTATTCCATTAGTTTCAGTTTGTATAAAGCATATTACAAAATCAATTGAGGCAGCAGAATACAGGTTCATTTTTTATCAGGAGGTAATGTGATAGAAGGAATGAGCAGATGGAGTAAATGAATCAAAGGGAAATTATTCCAAAGCAGAGAGGAAAGTTAAAGCAACGACCGAGAGAGCTAAAGAGATACAAGACTAGCAGAAAGTACTATAAGGAGTGGAGAAGCCCCATTCCATTCACTTAGGAAACTGGAAACTATGACAAGGTCCTGTAAAATAATAGAAGATAGCAACTGGACCCACTTCTTAGGGAAGTCTCCTGCCTCCCTGTGGCCCAGGTTAAAGATGTGATAAGAAAACTCCCTACGCAGGTACAGCCCTTGGGTTATTGTCCATTACTGAACAGGGAAGTTGCAATAAAAAGTCCAAGGGCAATCAAGACATTTAGGGGTTTGGAACAATTGGCTAAGGGATCAGGAACACAACAGTGATCTTGTCTGTCCTTTCAGTTGCAGGGAATGATGTTGTGAAAACAGGAAGACCTAGCAGATCAATATCTGGCTCTGTGACTGGTGTCACTGACAGAATTTTGGGTTTTGTGAACATCGATTGGTCTACTGTACATCAGATCTAGTGGTGACAGATGGAGTGTACCTGTCTCAAAGTGGGAAAAGAATCTTTTGCACAAGAGTTAACAGGGTTAATTGAAAGAGGTTTAAACTAGATTTGAACATGGAAAGGGATAAAACCAGGCTTGCTAGAGATAAGCCTGGGGATGGCATGCCAATATTTGAAGGGTTCTGTGCTGTCTTGTTTTGCTCCGTGATGTGGCGAGTACACTGGAGCATATTTAAAATGTCCCTGTACTAATGTGCACAGCACTGTAGCTGCCTCAGTGAAGGTAAAGAATAGAGATCCACACAGCAGCAAAGATACAAGCGTTGTTGATGTGTTACAAACCATGGAATTGTCTGAGAATGGTTACAGAGGAAGTGGGGCTTCTCTCTCAGAAAAGGTGGCAGGATCAACAGCCCACCTGTAGTGCATCTACAACATGGGCAAAAAACAGGAGGAACCATAAGATACTGGGCAGCTGGAAAATGATGGTGAATCACAGACTAGTTAAGATTGGAAGGGACATTTAAAGGTCATCTGGTCCAACCCCCTTGCAAGAAGCAGGGACGTCTCCAACTAGATCAGGTTGCTCGGAACCCCATCCAAACTGGCCTTGAATGTTTCCAGGGATGGAGCATATACCACCTCTCTGGGAAACCTCTTCCAGTGTCCCACCACTCTCATTGTAAAAAAACCTTTTTCCTGATGTCTATTCTGAATCTACCTCCTTCTATTTTAAAACCAACACTCCTTGTTCTATCCCAACACACCTTGCTAAAGAGTTTCTCCCCATTTTTCTTATAAGCCCCTTTAGGTACTTGTTATGATCTGATTTTGGATGAAAGGAAGGTCCCTTTGTGTTCTAGCTGACCTCAGACAAGTCTGGGAGGCTATGGGTGGGTAGACCAACCTCTCATTGCAGGTTTGATCACTTCCAGTGGGATTAAGACACAAACGAGGCCAAATGCCGTACAACCAGACTTAGTTTTACTATAAAAAGGAGTGACAAGAAAAGGTGGAAATTAAGCAAGTGTTCAGGAGAGAGTTGCAAGAATAATCACCTACCATGGATTCACAGTGTCCTGGTGGTCCAAATCCCTTGGTGCTTTGGCAGTGGGTGATTGCTTCGGTGTCCCAGGAGTCCATATCTCTCAGCGATTTGGTAGAGGGTGATCACATTGATGTTTGTCTTTGGTGGTGGATGGTAGCAGCACAGCTTTCATGGTGGGCAATTGCATTGGTGTTTGGCGGTCATGGTGAGGTTTGTTTCAACAGTCCTTTCATCCCCGCTCAAGGGCTGCAGACCCTGAGCAGCTGCACATCCTCACATCTCTTAATCTGTGCATCCACTCCATCCTCACACATTTGTTACCTAAATTACAAACCAGGCAAACCAGGCATCTCTGCAGCCTTGCAATCGTCCTTATCTTGTCCAGCAGTTGGAGGAATCCCCAGCTTAGAGAATTGGGAGGAATTTCTCTCTTAACCAAGCAATCCTTTGAGACAAAGTCTCTGCAGTTCAGTCTCTCACAGTGTCTTCTCTTCTGCCCAGTCTTCTCTTCTCCAGGCTTAACAGCCCCAACTCTCTCAGCCTTTGTTCATAGGAGAGGGGCTCCAGCCCTCTGATCGTCTTCATGGCCTTCCTCTGGACTCACTCCAACAGGTCCACATCCTTCGGATCACCTTTAAAGGTCTCTTCCAGCCCTAACTGTTCTATGATTCTATGAAGCACCCATAATCCAAGGGGAAATGGTTGGCGACCTGCTATACCACTTAGACACAGCAAAGTTTCTGAGGCTGGCTGGTATCCACCATAGGATACTAAGAGAGCTGGTAGAAGTGCCCCCCAAGCCGCTTTCAATCGCTTGTCAGCAGTCCTGGCTAATCAGGACTTGGGACTCAGAGAGAAACTCACTGCTCATGGCTTGGATGGGCATACTTGCTGGATGGACAGGCCAAAACTGTTGTGGTGAACAGGGTTAAATCCAGTTGGCAGCTGGTCAGATGTGGTGCTCCTCAGTGCTCAGTTGGGGTCAATTCTGTTTAATATCTTTATCAATGATCTGGATGAGGGGATTCAGTGCACCCTTCTTAAGTTTGCAGGTGACACCAAGTTGAACAAGAGTGTCAATCCACTTGAGGGTAGGAAGGCTCTGCAGAGGGATCTGGACAGGTTGTATTGATGGCCTGAGGTCAATTGTATGAGATCCAACAAAGCTAAGTGCCAGGTCCTGCACTTGGGTCACAACAACCCCATGCAATGCTATAGACTTGAGAAAGAGTGGCTGGAAATCTGCCTGGCAGAAAAGGACCTGATGGTCTTGGTCGACAACTGCCTGAATATGAGCCAGGAGTGTGCCTAGGTGACCAAGAAGGCCAGCAGCATCCTGGTGGTTATCAGAACTAGTGTGGCCATCTGGTCTAATGAAGTGATCATCACCCTGTACTCAGAACTCGTAAGGCCACATCTTGAATACTGTGTTCAGTTTTGGGCCTCTTACTGCAAGAAGACATTGAGGTGCTCGAGTGTGTCCAAAGAAGAGCAATGAAGGTCTTGAAGGTCCTGGATCACATGTCTTATGAAGAGTGGGTGAGGGAATCAAGATTGTTTAGTCTGGAGAAAAGGAGGCTGAGGGGACACCTTATCACTCTCTACAACTACCTGAAAGGAGGTTGTAGTGTCGGACACTTCTTTCTAGAAACAAGTGATAGGATGAGAGGAAATAGCCTCAAGTTGTGCCAGGGGAGGTTTAGATTGGATGTTAGGAATTGTTTATTCACTGCAAGGGTTTTCAAGCATTGGAACAGGCTGCCCAGGAAAGTGATTGAGTCACCATCCCTGGAGGTATTTAGAAGATTGGTAGATTTGGCAATTGGTTTTGTGGTGGACTTGGCAGGGGTAGGTTTATAGTTGTTCTCAATGATCTTAAGGGTATTTTCCAACATAAATGATTCTATGATTCTGTGATTCCATTATTCTATGATAATATAACCCTATAATGATGCCCTGAGAGCATTTTCATTATGTTCTGATTACCTTCCTGACATGATATATGGTATACAAACATATCCTAGCATATGTTCATAATGTTACTTTCTGTGTTGTACAATATAGAGGTGGATCTCTGGGTCATCTTTGAGGATCTAGGGACACAGGTGTGTACCTTCTATGACAATAGGTTAATTTCCGAAGTCTAGGACATGTATCTAAAATGAAAAGACAGAAGTCTTCTCTGAAATCTATACAATCCCCCAAACAAATCTTAAATATACTAGATTTGTTCCTTTACAGTTTAAGGCCTATTCATAATGCAATTCCAAAATAAAAATGAAATTTACTTCAGTTCATTTTAGCTATTGAAGTAATGTAATAGGAAAACACTCAATTTTAATTTGTAAGAAAATTGCATATAATGGAAGGGAATTACAGAATATTATTAAAGCTGGTCAAAAATAAGATATATTAGCTCTACAAAGTTTAAAAAATAATGTTAAAAAGACTTTTGCCTTTGCAAATAGAGGTTTTTAAAATTATATTCCTTCTGATATATTCTTTTTGTGGAATAGTTTTTCAGCTTTTCAGTAGTTCTTAGAGTTATTGATATACTTAATTAAAAATTTGCATTACCTTCAAACTACGGGTAACTCTTTGATGATACAATTCCTTGGGTATTTTATTTCTTATGTTTTTATTTCTTTTTAAATAAAAAAAAAAGTATTTGTCTTAAAATTAGACTGATATAAATACTGATATTTTAACAGAAGTATTTCAGGCTTTGAATAACATAAAAAAAGTATCTATCATACTACAGCTTATGTATTTCATATTAAATGTCGTACACAGGGAAGGCAGGTTATTGCAACTCATAGGAGTGCACAACTCTGTGCTTCCATTGTGGCCACTAATAGTGTAAGCTTGGTAGAGCGGCACAATCACAGGACAGAGCAAAACAATGATTCCAAGGTGGCTTAATTCCACCCAGGCAAGTTCCCACTCCTCTGGTCAGGAACTATACTTTTGACTAAGATCAACTAAAATTAAAAATAAATGCAGAGCCACAGAATTTGTTAAACCACATTTAAAAATCCTCTAAATTATAAGAGGAAAATTACAAAGCATTGAGCAAAAATATATTTTTTAAATGGAGTATTTATTTAAATTCACATGGACATCGGAAAACAACAAATACTCAGGCTGTCAGTTTTGCAGATGATAATCAGAAAATTACATTGTTTGTAAGTGCTGGAAAGAGGTAGACAAAGGATGTCAGCTGACATTTGACTATGAAAGAAAAGCTATTGTATGGTCCTTGATTATAGTTAGACTTTAAATGTAATTACTATGCATTCTATCAATTTAGTTGATTAGAAGCTGTGTGAAAAAGCAGTTTAAGTTCTCAGTACCCTAGGTGACAGTAAAAAATGAGGACTTCAGTATTTCTGGAATGACATAACAGAACTTTTTCATACATTTTTTTAACCCTCCATAAAGGTCAACAATTTCCTTTAGGGGCAGTTAAAATTTTATTTGAATTGAAAATGTATTATTTCCATATTCACACATCATAAATTTACTTGGGTGTTTTTTGACCCTTTATTCAATTCCATAATGTTCATGGAGAGTTCATGGAGAAAGTATGCATTAGACTCTGCAATAAGAGGTTCATCCTCATGTGCACACAAGCCCAGAGGCGTGAGTCAGTAAGAGAGTGAGTGCCAGCAATTGGAGACAGGCACCACAGAGGCATGTGTCTGTGGCAGCAGCTGATGACACCTGAATATGTATTATATGGGCATGTATGTCAGTGCAATATTGCTGGTGAACACAAGGCTGAATGAGAAGATAAGTAGGATAGGAGGCTGAGAAGCCAGTGTCAAAACAGCTTGATACTTGGAGCACTAGGGAATTTGAGAAGTGGCTACGGAAGAGATCAGCGGTCCAAGCCAGCAGCTGGACCAGTCATAGGAGCTTGTGGTAGGCTACTGGCAAGGCCATTGGACTGGACCAGCTCGCAGAAAGACCCCTCTTGCATGTGTATAAAGACACTAGTGCATGAGGCCACTGGGAGATCAGGGAATCCAAGGTCCAGCTATTGGTTAGATTGGGTGTAGAAGGCCAGTCACTGGTGGTATCCATAGTGTGTGTGACTGTATGTCTGAGTATGAGTGCCTCCCATGCACAGGGACCAGGTGCTGGGCAGAGTGGGGATGAAATTGGTGCTGGGTAGACTGTCTTGTTCAGTTACTGAAGAGATCTATACGGAATATATTTATACTAAGGTATATTTTTCCTTCTTACGGGCTTTCACCCTGATTAGCTGGGGAGGAGAATAGGATGAGGATGTTGACGTTACCTATATTTGCACAAATGCTTTTTGTTTTCTGTGTGCTTCTCTGGATGACTGGCCAAGTACGTACAAATATGTGTATTACACATATGTGTACATGCATGTCCATTGGGAATACATGTTCAGCAATGTTAATAGCTGGACTTAGGGACATAGAGCTGCAACTGCCTCACTTCTGTTGGGTTATTTGGTTTGGCAACTCCCAGAATCAAGAACTGTATGAATGTTGGGGTAGTACTGTAAAATGCAGCCACTACCACTGGTTTGTTAGTCTATGTGGAATTTCAATAGCATTACAGCTATAGCATGACACCAGGTTTGTCACATCAGCAAACATTTACTTTTTTTGATGTATAAATATTCATACTCCAATTGAAAAGCATACTTTAGAGTCTGAAAATTAAGCATGTTCCAGTAATACAATAAAGTAGATAGATAACTGAGAAATAAAAATGAGAAAAAAAAGCAAACAGAACCAAGCCCTAAAGAAGCAGAAACTGGAGATTTTTTCCCTACATATTTAAGTATGAAATGTCTTCTTTAAACTCACCCTATAGATTCTATGGACAATCTAGGTCTCAATTCCTTGAAACATGAAATAACTCTTGAAAGATGCTATGTAGTCTCCTGGTGATTGCACTCGCACTGCAGGGCTCATGATTATCAGCAGAATGGGCTTAACTCAGTAAGAAACAGGATATTTTGCTCCTTACTGAACAAAGGATCTTTCTGTTTCAGTACTGTTATCTTATGAACAGACACAGACAGGAGAATATCTGGAGTATCTTCTCTGTGTGCTTTAGTTTTAAGATTTTTTCATTTCCAAGTAACTCAGTTTTACAATTGTAGAAATACACAGATAGGAAAATGTATTTTCATGACATAGCCCTTAACTTTTTATTTTCTTCTGTTATTTCTTGATATGCAAAATAAACTTCAAAATTTAAACATTATAAAATAGTAATACAACACAAATCATAGTATCTAACCATTATAACAGAGTTGCATAGTTAATGCTTATGAAATGCCTGAATATCTGAAGAGTTATTTGGTAACAAACTACACTGCTGTCTAATATTAGATATGCTATGCCCAAATAGCTGTAATATTTCTATTCTCAGGTAATAATTTTCCTGGAGACAATTTGGTAACAATTTATTATTGCTTAGTAACATACAGTTTTACTGTGGAACAAGTATCAAAGCATCTGACAGGTTCATCTTGTTAGCAATCCAGACCCTTAAGTGAAGTTTATTCTTGTCTCCACTACTCATCTCTGTTGTAAAAGTTGTCTTCCATGGGTATAGCAAACAACAGACAGAGTTGCACGTGCCCTGTAGGGTATATAAACCTGTTACTGATCCAACTAGAGAGAATTAGCTGAAGTTGCAACAGCTAGTTTTAGCCCCAGACCTTCCAAATAGAATAATGATCAGGATATATGTATTTTTATGCACTTAGAAATTGAAAACAGAATAGAAATTGAATACAGATGCTTTACACCTTTTGCATCCTTTTTTTTTGCCGTACCATGCTACCAAAATCATTAATAACATTGTTACACTAGTGACTACACATCAAATGAAAATTATGCTTTATTCCTACTAAACAGAAAGTGTACTTTATAAATCAATATGTCATACAAATTTTTGTATTTATCACAGAATGATTGCAAGGAGCAGAAAAACAGATACTTTTTCTCTTCAAATGACAAACAATGGTTTTGAATAAACCAAATTGATCTTTATTAACAATTTCTACTGTTCTTTCCATCTGAATATTTCAACATTATTGGCTGAAAGGAAATGAAAGAGTTGAAAGATAATATGTTTCATGAGTGTAGTAAAAGAGAATGCTGAACTCTATGAGAAATTGTATCTGCCTGCTAGTTTACTACTGTGTTACGGTGAGAATCAAAAGGCAATGATGATATACACTTTGCTAAAAATTTTTGGTATTTTATTAGTTTAAATACTAGGTCTCAGGTAGCATTTTCCTATTCATTTTCACCCTTAGTACCAGATGATTTTTACTTGCTACTGGTTTCACAGATATGGTAGCATACTGAATAGTGAATATGTGAAAAAGTTTGCACTTGGTTCCATAGAATTAGATAGCATCTATGTTTGAGTATGGGTCTCCCTAAGGAGTCTTGCCATACTGAACACAAAAAGTCTCAAAATTTTGCATTTATACATATCATGTTTCCATGCATAAGCAAATATCTTGCTGTTTGTACTTAAGTTGTCCAAACAGCTGCTATTCACAGTCAGCCAACCTCCTCTGGACGTCTATTTACAAGAGAAGTCAGAGCAGCTTATTATCCTGCAATGCAAAGGAAGCAAGAACGGTAAACTGTGTTTACATTTTTCTATCAGTTCCCCTAAAAAGTGATCATATAAAGTGCAACTCTGTACAAGACTTCTAGGACTTTTTGAAGGTAGGCACCTAACAATGAACAATACTCTTTCTTACACAGGAAGTACACATCTTAGCAAACAGGACAGTTACTAAAGGAACAAGCTTTGGCTTTCATGTTAGAGTAATATCAAAAAGACTCTAGAAAGTTATGCTGGAACATATTTTCTGTCGAAAAATTCTGATAAATGACCAGGGAGAGATTTCATGGAACTATCTCCTTACCAGACATCTTCTGACAAACTCAAGCCATTTCGCCTCTGAACCCTGCTTGAAAATAACAGCCTTCCTAAGCATGGCAAACATCCCATCAAAGGAAGATGAATCCACCAGATGGCCTTAACCTCTTCCACTTTGCAAAGCTCAGCATCCACAAGCTCAGTTTGATGACTACTCCTGCGTAGAAATTGGTAGGAATAAAACACATGGAAATCTCTCACTTTGCAACATAAGCCTGTAGAGTTTGAGTAAGACTATTTTGATTTCGAAACGACACTTGCTAGTGTTCCTGAGAGAAAAAAAAAATATTAAAATTTCAATATTTTTAGGTAATTTTGGAGAACTGTGACTTCAGCAGAAATGTAAATAACAAATGTATGGAAATTCTATTTTCTTATTGTGTAGATATTCTAACTTTGAATGACACAATCACTTCAAACAAGAAAGAATAATCACTTCCAGGCTCTTAAAATATGTGTCTCTGACACTTCTGAAAAGAGGGCAAATGGTATAATTATGTGTTTAAGGCTTTTTGAGGCTATCCACTGTCTGCTAGGAAATGGAGAAATCAACTTATGTCCTTTTATTCGGGTTCTGACCTTCCGTTTTAAAAATGTGTCTACAATTTTCTGTTGTAAAGAAAACCTCAGCACATCACTGATGAACCATCTGCTTAAACTTGCAGGGAGCATGAAAAGTAGTTATGAAAAGCAGCTATGATATGTGTGAAATTTTCTATTTGTTTCAGCTAGAAGATTTCATGCATATTTCCAGTGATGATAATTGAATTGTCAACACTCTTAATTTCATTTGAGAAAAGTCGGGGAAGGTTTCTTTCACAGAACTCTCAGATTTTGTCTTGCTTCTGTGCTACAAATGGATTTCAGTTTGGACATACTTGTATGCATTTCCTTTTCTCAAAATATAAATTCACATGTTTATTGCAGACAATAAACATATTGAAGTTCATCCATTAACCGTTTTGACAGGAAAATGTGGTGGGAACATTTAATACAACTGTATTTTTACAGTACAGCTGTTATCCTTGAAAAGATCAATGCATCTGGGTAATGGCTTTCTTGACTTTTTAATGTCTGAATGAAGATTTCCTGTTTTAAGGATGCTGATTCATAATTTTAAAATATTGCATTTCATGTATTGTTAGTTGTCACTGTACCAGTGGAGAACCAAGGAAATTCAGTGTTTCATATGACCTTTCATTACTAGACTCTTTACAATGCATGTGCCTATAGAGAGACAATCTTCAAGAGTTTTACAGGGGACTTCTTTTTGCCTTGTTTCAAGAGCTTTTCTTCTTTTTCGTGAACGGGTTAAGAAAATTGTGATTTCACTCAACTTTAAATGCTTATGTCCTAACTTGATAATATAGTAATCTTCTGTAAATTATAAGTTTACAAAATATTTTGCCAAATTACAGCATTGAAATGGATTATCAATTTGCCAAGAAATTTAGAATCCATTAATTTTTGTGTTTTGCTTCATGTTCTTTATAAAGTTCCGCAGCTTCTTCCCTGGTATTCATTTTATTGACCATTCCCCTTCAAATTATTATAAAGCAATTACCTGGTTTTATTTTCTATTTCCCTAAAATAGGTCTAAATATATATTAAAATATCTTTGTTTCTAGTTTCCCCCAAACTACTAGCTTGACAAGATTTTCAGTTGGTTTCAAACTACGCTAAGCAAGGTAGGCTAGCACTTTAACATATTCTTCTTAAGAGGAACAGGAGGCAGAGGGAAGCATAGACAAACTATTTTGGACATATCTTTCCTGACCCTGACATTCTCAAAAAAGTGAAGTTTCCTGGGCCACTGTTTGTCATGCAGTCACAAATTTGTCTCCTCCTTTGCTAATGATTTTCACACAACATCTGTTAACAAAAGCTCAAATGTTCATTTGCAAAATGCTGATTATTTATATTTGTTCAAGTAGCTTTTTGATAATCTTGACAGAAGTGTATACATAATACAGAGTTATTGGATACTTCTAGTATTTGTAAATTGAATTGGAAAGTATAAACAATCAGGATTGAATTTGCTAATATATGATGTGAGTTGTTAGAATTTCAGCTCAGACTTCGTATTTGCTTAGTTTCTTCAACGGATTGCAATGTATCAAACACAGGAACAAGAATTAACATAAATGTTGAATAAATTCAACATTTTCTCTGCTTTTTTTTTGAACTGTCATACATTGCTCATTTGTCTTAGCTCACTTCCTTGCCCAGATATTTCTTTCTTTTACAACTGTCCTTTCAAACCTATATTTATGAGAGCATAAAGAACTTCTGTTCTGAAAGAAAAATAAGTATAATTTTGAAAAATACAATAAATGAAGATTTACATATGGTTTTTGTTAGCTTTCTTCTTTATCCATTTTCATTTTTAACAAAAAAAAAAGACAGTAATTTAAAATAAATAGTAGGTCAAAATTTTCTGTATTACAACTGCATTAGTATCAAAGATGAAATATATATGTCTATAAAAACAGACCCATTCCTACTGCTGTTATTTTCCATAGGGGAAGTCAGTTGCTTAGAATATACATACTGAATAACTACTTTCTGTAGTTAACCTCAACTATCTACAGTATCATTTAGCATATTGTTCACTGTAGACTTTTGAAATAAGACTAGTCATATAGCAAAAGCTAAACTCATGTCAACAAGTTTTATGGAACAGGGCCATAAAGAACTCCTACAGAAGCAGTGGAACAATTATCTTAAGGAATCACTTGCGTGTAAAAGACAGACAGCTAAATAGTCAGATAGATAAATAATCTGCTCCTATCTATTTAACATCAATGCATGTATAGAAGACTGCCTTACTGCCTTACTCTTCTTCCAAGCTCCCTCTACTCCTCTGCTCTCCAGGTACATTTTGCTTTGTGCTAATCTTCCCTATTCAGCTTTGACCATTTGTCAGAGCTTCCAAAGTTTGTGAAAACTCTCCCTGCAGTCCTTAGCACATACTGCTGACGCCTTATGTCATTAGCTTGAACCATAGATCTGACTTACTTTAAATGCATAAAAGAGAAACTAAGAGAAGCTAAGAGAAGTGAATATAAACTGAGTTAAACTAAGCTCTTCCCTATTACTCTCTTTTCCTGCAAAAGTGGGGGTTTTTTTTTGTTGGTTTTTTTTTTGGTTTTTTGCTGTTTTTCAATGTCCTATATACTCTTTCTGACTAGCCACTTGCTTTTAACATCCCACAGCTATGCTTCTGGTTGCCCAACCAGTCTTTGGGTGTTCATCAACTTTGGAACGATAAAGGCTGTGAGTATATGTAAAGGTGCTGCCAAACACATACACTTGACAGGGAAAAAATCCTGGAAAATGTTGCATTGCAAGTAGGGGCTACTGATACCCTTGATGTAAAATAGAGAAAAAAAAAAACCCTAAAATACTTGAAATAACTACATTTTTGTAAACATCTATGTGAAAACTAGCAGAAAGCACACTAAACTGCTACCAGAATGGATACAACGTATATACATTTACTGAGAAATAAGTATTTGTAAGTATGTAATTTACTTCATTTATTAAATAAAGAGACAAAGAAATCTTTGAACTATACATGCATGACAGACATGCATGGTATGTGACTAATGGCTTCATAGGATAGTGTAAGTTCTAGGAAGGCATAATGTATCAACAGATGAATAAACTTCTGAATGTTATTTAACTTTGGGAAACAAACAATGTCTTATTTGGGAGTCACTAGATCTGTAATATACTTGTAGAAAATAAGAAAGAAGCCAGCTATCATAGGCTGCCTGAGTCATAACAATAGACATTAAACGGGGGGGGGGGGGGGGGTGTTAGCTTTTTCTCCTTCTAGTTAGTGAATTTCAGAGTATAAGGTATAGTCATTCAGAAGAGAAATGCAAAAATGTTGTAAGGTGCAAAAAAGTTTCAAATTTTAAAAATACTTTTAAATGTTACTCAGGAAAGTCAGGAAGAGTTTATGTGGCTAAATAACAAGACTGGTAAGAATCTGTAATTTTCTGTCCATTACTTCCAAAATATCTTACATAGATTCATGGAACAGTTAAGGTCGGAAGGGACCTTTAACGGTCATTTAGTCCAAGTCCCCTGCAAGGAGCAGGGGCATCTCCAACTACATCAGGTTGCTCAGAGCCCCATCCAACCTGGACTTGAATGTTTCCAATGATGTGGCATCTACTGCCTCTCTGGGCAACCTGTGCCAGTGTTCCACTCCCACTGCAAAAATTTTTTTCCTAATGTCTAATCTGAGTCTACCTCTCTCTATTTTAAAACCATTACCCCTCATCCTATCGCAAGAGGCCCTGCTGAAGAGTTTCTCCCCTTCTTGCTTATAAGCCCTCTTTAGGTACTGGAAGGCCACTATAAGCTCTCCCCGAAGCCTTCTCTTCTCCAGGCTGAACAGCCCCTATTCTCTCAGCCTGTCTTCCTAGGAAAGGTGCTCCAGCCCTCTCATCATCTTCATGGCCCCGCTCTGGACTCTCTTCAACAGATTCACATCCTTCATATGTTCAGGGCTCCAGAACTTGACACAGTACTCCAGGTGGGGTCTCACAACAGCAGAGAAGAAGGGCAGAATCACCTCCCTTGACCTGCTGGCCACGCTCCTCTTGAAGCAGCCCAGGATGTGTTTTTTTGGCTGATGTCGAACTTCTCATCTGACAGCACTCCCAAGCCTTTCTTCTCAGGGCTGATCTCGATCTGTTCTCCACCGTGCCTGTATTTGTACTTTGAATTGCCCCAGCCCATACGCAGGACCTTGTACTTGGCCTGGTTGAACTTCAGGTTTTGAGGTTTGCATGGGCCCACCTCTCCAGCCTGTCAAGATCCATCTGAGTCCCATCCCTTCCCTCCAGCATGTCAACTGCACCACACAGCTTGGTGTCATCAGTGAACTTGGTGAGGGTGCACTCTATCCCACTCTCCATGTCTCCAGCAAAGATGTTAAACAGCGTCAGTCCAAATACCGGCCCCCGAGGAACACCATTCATCACTGGTCTCCACCTGGACATCAGGCCATCGACCACAACTCTTTGAGTGCAGCCATTCAGCCATTTGCATTATCGACTGAGTGGTCCATCTTTTTTTCATTATCTTAAAACTGATCTTATTTCCTTAAAGTAAGCCCAATGAAATATTAAAGCTCTTCAGATCCATGTGCCGTAGTAAAGAGTGTCCATAAAACTGCAATAGACAAGTAGAAATTTTTATTCATAATAATCAGTAATTAGAGTAATGGATTTGATTGTACTAGTCAATAAGCTAGGCAGTGAAATACACCACTTCTATATCTATTAGTCTCAAATACTTACTAATTAGTCAAGATAGAGTAGTGTAAAAAAAGTAGTCTACAGGATATAAAATGCACCCCACCAACAAAAAACTGAACCAAAACAAATGCTATGTAATATTACTCTTATCCCTCAGAATCCACATTCTAATTTGATTTAAGACTTGCAATGCCAAGTACACTTTTTCAAAAACAAGTAGCATTATACCTGGTCTGCTGAGGACGGATGGGCCCCATTTGTCAGAGAAGAAGAGTATCTTTGATCATAGGCTTGTGAAGGCGACGAAGAGGGCTTGAAACTAAAGTTGCTGGGGGAGGGGAACCTCTATCCATCCCACTCCTACCAGTTTGATGTCAGTGCCAGTGTGCTGAGCCTGGAGAAGGACCACAGTTCAGCAGGAGAGCACCTGCAGAGCAGCATAAAGGAATTCCAGACACTCTAGCCAGAAAATAATCTTCAATGAGGGCCAGACTTGAATGCCTCTATGTAAATACACATAGCATGGAGACAAGAAAAGTTGGAGACATGTGCATACCTGCAGGATTATGATCTTACTGGCATCACGGAGATGTGGTGAAATGGCTGTTATGGCTGGAGTGTTGAAATGGAAGGATACAGGCTCTTTATGAAGGACAGACAGGGGAAATGAAGAGGGGGCGTTGCCCTCTATTTCAATGACCCGCTAGAGTGCATGGAGCTCCACCTGGGCATGGATGAGGAGCCAGTTGAGATCTTATGGGTCAGGATTAAAGGGAGGGCAGAGACAGGAGGCATATAGTGGGAGTCTGCTACAGGCCACCTCACTGGGAATGCCTAGTGGATGAGGCCCCTTACAGATGTCTGATCATAAGTCCTGTTCCTCATGGGAGACTTCAATCACCCCAACATCTGTTGGAGGAACAACACAGCAGGGCATGACTAATCCAGGAGGTTCCTGGAATGCATTGATCATAACTTCCTTCTCTGAGTGATACAGGAGCCAATGAGGAGAGGTGTTATGCTTGACCACATTCTCAGCAATAAGGAGGGACTTGTGGGGACTGTGAAGACCAAGGGCAGCATTGGCTGCAGTGATCATGAAACGGTGCAGCTCAAGATCTTGAGGGCAGTATGAAGGGCACACAGCAAGCAGGTGAGCAGACTGTCCTCTTCAGGGATCTGCTTCGCAGAGTAACATGAGATAAAGCGCTGGAGGAAAGAGGTGACTAAGAAAGCTGGTTAATATTTAAAGAATCACATTCTCCAAGCTCAGGAGCGATGCATCCCAACAAAGAGGAAGTCAAGTAAAAATGTGAGGAAGCCTACATAGATGAACAAAAAGCTCCTGGACAAAACTGAGACGCAAAAAGGAAGCCTACATAGGGTGGAAGCAAGGACGCATAGCCTGAAAGGAATACAGAGAAACTGACTGAGCAGACTGGGATCAGGTTAGGAAAGCCAAAACCGATAGAATTAAATGTGGTCACGGACATCAAGGGCAACAAGAAAAGCTTCTATAGGTATATCAGAGACAAAAGGAAGACTAGGGAAAATGTTGTCCCTCTCTAGAAGGAAATGAGAGACGTGGTTACCCAGGACATGAAGAAGGCTGAGGTATTCAATGACTTGCCTCATTCTTCACCGGCAAGTGTTCTAGGAAGTTGCAGCAGGCAGAGGTGGGGACTGGAAGAATGAAGAATCACCCAATATAGGAGACAATTAGGTTCAAGACAATCTAAGAAACCTGAAGGTGTACAAGCCCACTAGACCTGATGAGATGCATTCGTGTGTCCTGAGGGAACTGGCCAATGAAGTTGCTAAGCCATTATCCATTATATATGAGAAGTTGTGGCAGCCTGGTGAGGTTCCCACTGACTGTAAAAGGGGAAACATAAACCTCATTTTTAAAAAGGAAAAAAAAGGAAGACCTGGGCAACTACAGGCCAGTCAGTCTCACCTGTATATCTGGCAAGACAATGGAAGCATATCCTCCTGGAAACCATACTAAGATATATGGAAAATAAGAAGATAATTGGTAACAGCCAACATGACTTCAGTAAGGGTAAATTGTGCCTGACAAATCTGGTGGCCCGCTATAATGGGGTTATAGCTTTGATGGATCAGAGAAGAGAAACTGACATGGTTTACCTAGATTTATGCAAAGCATTTGACACCGTACTACATCCTTATCTCTAAACTGGAGAGACATGAATTTAACAGATGGACCACTCAGTGGATAAGGAATTTTTATTAAAACTTTCATTAAATGTCTTCATAGTTTCACATCCTTTAAGTAAGCTATGTGTAACTCAAAGAAGAAGGTTTGTTTGCAGCTCAAATGACTTTCTGTACAATTACAGTACTTCTTGTTAATATCTTTTGTAGTTTATTGAACTATGATTGACCTGTTTCAGATACTTCAAGGTTAACAGATTATTTGACCAAGTGGCCTACACCTCATGCCTTACAAATATATAAGAAATCTTACTTGAAAATAGTAATAACATTTTGTAAGGCTTTCACACTTTAAAGTTTTGATAATACTCAATTAAGAAACAAGAACATTATGTTCTCTAGTTCTTTAAATTCCACTGAGCAATAGTTAATATTTTGGAGATCTATATTAAACAATGGATGAATTATGTCAGCTTTGTTAAATACCGGGTAAAATATAGGCCTAGTTAATAATATCTTGCTCTTGTTTATAATTGCTACCATTAGAGATGGTATCTATTCGGTTTTTCTAATTTAAATTTTTGTATTAAGCTACAGCTGTTTTTTAATTGCCAATTTTCAACACGAGCTAAGTTCAAACCTACCATTTAACAGCTGCAATTTATTAAGAACTGGCACTTTAAAGGTACAGTATTGAAAGATTAAGAGTGAATTATGGCACAGTCTGCACATTAAACCACCACCTTATGCAGCAAACGTTACAGACAATCTGCAACCTGAAATATTAATATCTTAGTACTTTGGAGATTACATTAATTACAGTCACTTTAAGAATGCAATTATTAGACTGCTTTACAGTAGCCACTAAGGTCACTTTATACAAGTAATTATTCACCTGCTGTAAAACTCCATTAATATATTAACAGATTACAAATCTGTGTTTTCTGCTTAAAGTTGTGTTGTTTTGAAAAGAAAGCAATAGGAGTGATGGGCCTGCTACAGAATGAAGTTCTGCTGCTGCAAACTGAGGGTTGTTCTGGCACTGAATTTCATCAGAAGGCAATATATGGCCATGAATACTAATGGGCCTTCCTCATGGCTGGAAAGTTAATACAAAAAGCTTCTGTTAGAACATGGATATTACTCGAATGGTACCAAAGTTGGATTTTTTTATATGTTGCAAGGTGCATCCAAACGTGCAAACAAATTTGAGAGTACAAGCTGGGCTGCAAATCTGCCCTGCAGTGGAAGCTAAAGTAAATCCCCAGCTGTGTTGGAATGTTCCTCTGTGGGGAAAGGAAAAAAAAAAAAAAAAAAAAAAAAAAAGAAGGAAAAATAACAAAATTGGCTTTTGATTCTCAATAGTAAAGGAGAGTATTAGTTGGTGCCTGATAAATAGGAAGACAATATCAGTTAAAGTAATATAAGAGTTTGTTTGTAAGTTTTTTAAAGGTTATAACTTGAGTTGAGTGGATACTATAAAACACATACCATGTATATTTATTCAAAAGTATTTCATGAATTTGTTTCCAAATTCACAAAGGCCAAATATACCCACAGAAACGTATCAAGAAAGAATATTTTACTGTCATAATTGCAAAATATTTGAACAAATCAGCACTAAAATTTGTATTTGTAAATATTTGAATTGGTTACACAAAGACGACATTTTTTACAATGCAGATGGTGCAACTCTGGAACAGGTTGCCCAGAAAGGTGGTTGATGCCTCATCCCCAGAAACATTCAAGGTGACCAGGTTGGATGGGGCTCCAAGCAATCTGATCTAGTTGAAGATGTAGGGAGATCTAGGGGGATTGGACTAGCTGACCTTTAAATGTCCCTTCCAACTATTCTAGGATTCTAAGACCCTATGGTACCTAAATCTGAGGATAATTACTTACCGATCAACAGAAATAAATTAGTTGCTTACATGTCCAAGTGAAATATTTAACATTATAAAAACTGGACAATGACAACCAGTTTGAGGGTTTTTTTGAGGAAACTAAATATTTTGTTTAGTTAGCTATTTTCAGTTGGAATAGTAGTGTCTTCCAAACAAGACCTGAATCATCTGGTTCAAGGCACTCTACATTATACCTTGGAGTTAAACTGTGCTATGTAGATTATTAAGGCTAATGGAATTGATTGTATGGAAAATGCAACTTCAGAACTCTATTTTGTCTTAGAATTAGTAGGGCATTCTGTATAACATCACCTGCTTCTTTTCTCCTATAGTAGTATCTATGAACTCCAGGTATTATCAGAACATTTGCACATGCTATACACAAGAATTAGGAATGTATTACTTTCCTTAAATGTTCGAGCAGCTTTTCTTGTAAAGAATTTACTACAGTCATAGTTTTCAATTTACATTTTTGCTGTATTAAACTCTGCTGTCCCATCAAGTAAGAAGTATTGTTCGTATGGTGTGCTGACTGCTCTTCACTGGTGAGAAAATCCTCACTGACATATATTTTTGTAGTAGGCTAAACATCTAGAAGATAACTTATATGAATTACTCAAAAAAAATACTAACGTAACACCAAAAGGTGAACAAAAAAGAGTTCACTTAGCATAAAATCCAGGTGTCAAGATTCAAATTTATCAAGCCACCAAGAAGCTTGAAGGAAAGAAAATTTAAATTGTATATATGCCTGTGCCAAAGTGAAGGTGATAAACAAGAAGAATTAGAATTGCATGTTTATCAGTATAAATTTGCCTTAATTGGTAGTACTGAAACTTGTGGTAGTCAAGTTATTGGACAATCAAAATCAATGGTTATAAATCAGTTATAGATGAAGTGAACAAAAGACGAGGAGTGGTATTCTATCTCAAATGTTATACCAATTAATTCTAAGGTATTGAAAGGTCTGAAGTAAATTATGTTGGATAACTATGCTTTCATATTATAATACACATGACAAGCACTGGATAAAATATAGAATGACACTGCTATTTCTAAAAATAGTCTTTAGTTTTCTAATAGATTATTGATTCTGAGATGTTGTAACAGCTAAAGATATGATTACAGGAATAAAAATCACTCCATTAGATGCGCTACACTTGAAATCCAAACTATTAATAAACATAGGTGATACTAGAAAGAGGCTGGATGTCCACTCTTAGAAACTGTTTTGCGCAGAAACAGATAAATACCTAAATGAATGAACAACAACTGTAATATATTCAATGAGTGAAAAAGTAACAAAAAACTTTAAAAGAAGTCTTTAAAGTGAAATGAAAATTTCTATCAAAAAGCAAAAGTAAAAACCTACAATATAACATGCGATGGAAAGCAAAGGAAAAATTGATAGTGATGAGAAAATTTGAACTGTAGAAATTCCTAAGTAAAACAGATAGCTAATACAAAAAAAAAAAACCCCAAACCTCAGTTGCTTACAATGTTAAGAAAAATAAATTCCACTGGTGTCAATACACTTAGTTATAAGTCAGCCTGAATACAGAAACACTGTAGACTGTTTGTTAGCCAATAAGCTTCAGTGGTGGTGGGCAATGGCTGGCAAATACCTGCTTCCAAGTTCAGAAGAAGAGGGTTTAATTTCCTTTCATGGCTCAGCCCAAATTATCACAAAGTTGAGCTTGTGCTTTTAATTTCACTACTCATTATTTTTCACTACCAATGTCCAAATAAAGCCAAATGATAATTTAATAGTACTACATGGACTCTAGTCTTTTCTTGCTGTATGAACTTGCCATGTTTAAGTGCAGGAGTCTCTGAACTTCATTAAGCTATCTCTTGTTGACATGCACTAAAGAATCATCTCCATGACACTGGACTTTTATAGAAGGACATCTTAGCACTGTCAAAAACAATGTAGAGAAGGCAAAAGTATTCAGTTAGTATGTCTGTATTTCAGGAAAAGCTAGATGCAGTATTCATGTGATAATGTTGAAAAGCTCTATAATTCTGCTACTAATTCTAAAGCGTGTTAAGGAATACTTGTTGACAATAAATGTTTTTAAATTGGTACACTTATTTCTGCCAGTTTTAAGGTTTGGGAAGACTGTAGAAAATTTGAGTACTAGTAGAAAGCTAATACTATGTCAATATTTAGAAAGGGTAAATTAACCTGGATAATAGATCTGGTTAATTATAGGCCTGTCAGTCTGACATTGATCTTGAAGAAAATAATGGAGCAGCTGCTACAGAGTTTGATTAAAAAAGAATTAAGGGGAGTTAATACAATTAATGTCAATTAACATGTACTTATGAAAACTAAATCTTATCACTTCAACTTAGTATCTCCTTTGAATACATAAATTTTGTGTGCAAAATTGCAAATTGTCTGCAAATTTTGAGGATGCACATAATCTTTTCCTTTGAGTTGAAATAATTTCATTTTGATGAAGAGAGTTGAACAAAATCCTTTTCGTGTATAGGTCATGGAATAAAATCTGGTTAGCAGTGTATCTTGAAGGACTCAGGAGGATTTGCTTCTTGGTCCACCACTAATAAAAAATATTAATAATACTTTACTGGTAAATTTTATACATAGAATCATAGAATCATAGAATGGTTAGAGTTGGAAGGGACCATCAAAGGTCATCTAGTCCAACCCCCCTGCAAGAAGCAGGGACCTCCCTGACTAGATCAGGTTGCTCAGAGCCCCATCCAGCCTGGCCTTGAACGTTTCCAGGGATAACAGGGACATAACAAATATTGATTCATTAAATCATAGTGAAGATCACAGACCTAAACAGAGTCACTAGTAAACTGGCTGAATTACAATGTAACAGATGTAAAGTAAATTAGTCAAGAAGAAAAACGTTAACACACACTAACAAGATGGAAAATCATTCAGGAAGGCATTAATTAAGAAAAAAAAAACATATTTATTAAACTGAATATATGCTAACTATGTGTGTCACTGTGGCCAAAACTTGACAGTGAATGAATGAACGAACCCTTTCCATGAGGAAATAATCTAATTGGAGTAGAATTTTTATTACTTCTGTGTCATGTATATACCTCTGGTTTTGACATAGATACAACCGGAATACTGAGTCCAGTTATGGAGTCTGTAACTCCACTTTTTTTTTTTCAAAAAATAATATTGAAATACTCAGAAGTTCAAAGAAGAGTAAAAGATGTTATTCAAGAGTTGAAATAAATACTTTACTTTAGTTTACTTGTAGTATTCCTATCACATTTTTATAATTAATTATCCATACAGATGACAGTGTAGATTTGTACATTTCCTACAGTTTTTCCTTCACAATAGTATTTCCTACCCTCTAATTTATACTCATGACCAGCAAATTTTTATTTTCTGCTTTTGTCATACAGGTAATGACAGACTTGAAAGGAGCTTGTTTATTTAGCTTATCAGGGTGTTCCAGTTTTGTTTAGGGGGGGGCAGGGGGCTAAGGTGGTAGCTTCTGTAGGAAACTGCTAGAAGTTACTCCCCTTTGTTCAGTGGACTCGGCTGGGCCTAGGGCGGACCTGCTGCTGGCAAGGCTGAGCCAATTGGTAGAAGAATGTTCCATGATTACACTTCTGCGATAAAGTATTTAAGAAGGGGAAAACAGAAAAAAAAAGGAAGAGAAGAGATGATGTAGAGAAGCTGAGCGGCGGCAGAGAGGGGGAGGCATGGGCCTTGTGGGCCTTGCAGGCCTCACCCTCTGGCCTCCTACTGGGCAGCTGACTGGGCCCAACTCAGCCTGGCCTGGCTGCAAGAAGTGGAGACGAGAGCAGATGTGAGGCATCTGCCTGCCTGTTCTGAAGAACCTTTCTTGTGAAAGGAATAGCCACAGACGTCAAGGTCAGTGAAGAAGGAGCAGAAGAAGTAATGCTGATCCTGGCAGAGATTCCCCTGCAGCCTGTGGTGATGACCATGGTGGAGCAGGTTGTCCCCCTGCAGCCCATGGAGGTCCATGGAGGAGCAGAGATCCACTTGCAGCCTGTGAAGGACCCCACACTGGGGGAGGTGGATGCCAGAAGGAGGCTGTGGTCCATGGAAGGCCCACTGGGGCAGCCATTCTGGAGGGAGTGCACCCCGTGGAAGAGATGACCCATGCCAGAGCAGTTTAACGAAGGACTGTGGCCCGTGGGAGGGACCCCACAAAGGAGCAGGGGAGGAATGCGAGGAGTTCTTCCCCTGACGATGAAGCAGTGGCGTAAAACAACGTGTGATGAACTGACCGCAACCCCCATTCCCTCTTCCCCCTTGTGCTGCTCGGGAGGGGAAGGTAGTAGAGTTAATGTTAAGCCCGGGAAAAGAGAGGGGTGGGGGGAGGTTGTCTTGTTCTCTGTCTCATTAGCCTGCTAGTTTTAGTAATAAACAAATAGTATTCCCCAAGTTGAGTCTGTTTTGCCCTTAAGAGTCACTTTAAGTATTTGTCCCTGTCCTTATCTTAAACTTCAAGCCTTTTTTTTCTTATATCTTCTCCTCCTATTCTCTTGGAGGGTGGGGGAAGTGAGAGAGAGACTGCATAGTCTGGTCCCAATCAGGGCTGAACTGCGACACATGGAAAAGTTTAAGGGTGACAAAATCACAGTCTATAGGTGCCTACCAAGCAACAGAAATCTGATTAATGGAATATTCTTTGGAGTAGAGGGAGAAGAAGCAACAAGTGGAATTTCAAGCTACATGAATTCAAGCTAGAAAGAGGACACATTTTCATGTTAGATAGTAGTTAAGAACTGGTATAAATTACCAAGACTTTAACAGATTTATCATTATAAGAAATTTGTAAATAAATATTCAACTTTTTTTTTTTCCCCCTGAAACATATGGTAGTTCAACCACATATATTAGATATGCAGTAAGTTTTAATATCAGTAAGCTTTGTCTTCTGAATGATATACAAGAGTCCAGGTGAGGCAATCACAGTGATTCCTTCCAGCCATAAAATATATGAAAATATGAATACAGATTAGTTTCTGTCAAAGTGACAAAACATGACCGTGTGTCCCATTTTAAAATTGCGTGCTATGCACATATCTTTAGATTTGAGTTCCTCTGAATGCTTGTTGTTTTTTTAATTGCTGACCAGAAAATGAGGTCTTTTTCTTATTAGTATAATCTTGGATGTTAATCCAACAACAATAAATGGAAAAAAAAATCCAGAGTTCTTCCCTAGTCCTCATTAGTTACTTCTGACTCTGAAGTTGTGAATAACGTATGTGTGATGAAAGAGGAATGACTTCTATTACTCATTCTCAGAGGAGTGAGGCCGTACTCTGATTGTTCCAAATGTCATAGATTCAAACTTAAAGATTTTTGGCTAATACATTTTGTGTTTCAAGATATTAATTTTTGGAATATAGTCACAGTTGGGTGAATCTATTCAGAAATGGTATTGCAGATTTCTTACTGGAGAAGGTTAGTATCGTGGACTTTAACCAGTTGAACTGAATTAATCTGAGTTCCTGCCTGAGGAATAACTAATTCACAAGTGAACTGTGCCTTCATCATGCTCAATTTTTTAATATTTCTGCACTGTTTATTCACTATGTACAACTGAATAGCCCTCTCCTGTCCAACAGATCCACCTGTGATGCTTTTATGAAGCAGAATGTTCATATTAGTCAGGTGAGATTTACAGATACGAAAATTTTACTTTACCCGACTTGTAGTTTATCTTCAATTAAGCAATCAAAAGTCTAAAAATTCATTAAGAAGAAATATTATTCCAAACATTCCCATAAACTTGAAGGCTCTCTACTAAGGAGAGCAGAATTGAATTCTGTCTTTACTTGACCAGTATCAGCACCACAATCCAGTGCGGCTAACATTCTTTAATTACACAAATGAAAATGCAGTCAGTAAAGGTTGTCTTTATGAAAATTTGTCTGCTTTTATTGATTAACTGTGTATATGTTAGAGAAAAATTTTAATGTGACCTAAAATTAATTGACTAATTCAGTATGAAAGTATCATCATACACAGACAATGAGTGCAGGATAAGAGACTAAGTAATTTCTTTCCAAGGAGTGTGTGACAAAGCACATCCTAGTGACAGAAAGAAGGAAATTTTTTCTTTGTGTATATTTTGTACAGTTAGAAATGCAGAATCAAAATTCTACTCCATTCTAATTGTCAAGTAGGAACAATTTCAAAGGCTTGTAGATGTTGAGTAGGGCTTATGAAATGTTCATGGCTCTGAATTTGTAGTGTGATAAATTGAATCTTTATACATCAAGTACAGTAGAAACATGTAGATAATGTTAATTGTCTTCTACAACACAAGGAAGTAAAGCTATGTTCTCCAGTATAAACTGTAGTATACACGTATCCAACACAGTGGAGCACAAAGTCGAGAGAACAAACAGATACGCAAGCTCCAAATGCACAAATTACAATGCAAAGCTTAGAAAAAAAAAAGTTATTTGCTTGATCTTTCAAACAGAACTGCCCTAAGCAGCAGTCTTTATCTTTCAACAGGGCTTTTAAGTGTAGTGCAGCATTCCACTTTGTGTTCGACTTCCAGTTCTCTTACAGGCATTTTTTCATGAGGTTGCTTGTTGCTGTACTGTACTTCATTGCATTATTTGGCATCTCCTTAGAGGGAAAGTTCTCCTGATAGCTGAGTTTAATTGTTTTATGTATCAAATTGTTTTTGCTTATTTTACTCATTAATTTCAAGATTAAAATAAGTGTTCAATTATGGAACACATGATCATCAGGAACACAGAAAATTATTATTTATCTTACTTTATCTTAAAGTTACACAAATAATTGTAGCACAAATTTTCTGTTTATGAAACATAATTAAATTTTTACAGATAATTGTATGCACGTATCTATAATATATTCATAACAAATATCAAACTAAATAGTTTACAGTTAATGAATGTTCACACCAGAATCATTATATTTGGTTTATTTACTATACACTTAAAATTTGTAATGGTTTGTTCTTCAAACAGATTAACTCCTGCCTCTATAATCATTCTACTATGCAACCTTCAGAATGAGGCTTCACAGATGCTCTGACAAATCTGGCAGTTTAATATTATTTACTTAAACAGGGGTAAAAAGACTATATTAAACCTTACTGCATCTTGCTACTAGCTATGCAATATTTTTCAAATCACCTGCATAATGCTCTTTGCTCATAAGATCAGAACCTACACATGAACATCAATGTGCAGCTGTGGGATTCTGCATATACTGATTTACACATACATGCACATGTGTACATAGAGATGTAATTGTGCTTATAACTCCTGGCAAATCAGCTTCACCTAGGTTAAAAATACTTGTAATTCACTTTAAAAGTAGTGCTATCTTTATACGGAATTATAAAATCAAAACCAAAACCGACGGGCTTTGCTGATTTATGCTCTGATATCTGCTAAAAATAACTGAAAAAATATATAGTTTGCCCATCAACAGTGAAGTCAATGCAGCATTTTAAAAATTAGCAGCAAACATTTTGAAATTAGTTGGATTCAAGTCTTACCCACAGCAGTAGAATATCAGTGTGAGGGCAATGTTGAATATTTTGTTGTTTTGCCTCCAAAATGAAAAAAAAAAAAAAAAAAAAAAAGTTTAGACAAAGTATCTTCTATCTCAGTATAATCCTAAATTTTACAGTCAGTGCAACAGAGTATGCTACAGTAGTGAAGATGAAACACAACTGTCCCTCCTGATATATTTTTACTTTCCTTCACCTGGCTGATAACATAGCTCCAGACTGACAACACTTTCCCCCTGACCTGTCATTCAGATCATGCTACTGCTCTCCTTTAATCTCTCTCCCCTCAGATGCAATGAATCACAGGATGCACAGGTTTGACCTGATGGGAATCAGTTTAATCACATTAAGTTGCTTCCAGTCATTGATTCCATATAGACATGATGAAGGGCTGTGATACACAGATATTTCTGCTCTTGAGAAGACATAATCCTTAAGACTTTCTACTATTTCCTCTTCTATGTTGCATTGAAGTCAGAGCACTGGAGAAAATATCGAGGAGAGATTAACCATGGCCTGCAGACCTAGCACTAGCAATGCTCAGCATAGCAAAAACCATTTTAGCTCGTTCATTAATAGCAGTGGTTCTACCAAGTAAGAGGTTTTCAACAGAAGGAATCAGGATTCATTTGTTCACTTGCATAACATTAATTCCAAAATGTACATCTACAGCATGTAGATAATATGCCTGGTAAATTCTATATATATATTCTAATTAATTAAATTTTTGTAATATCACTACTCATTTTTATTCTCCATCCTGTAATTAACATAGCAAAACCTCCAGCTGACAAGAGCAAAACAGTATGCAGCTATGAAATTTTCAAGAGTAATCTGTACAATTTTTTCTTGTCCCAGTAGAACAAGAGTAAATATGACTGACTGAATCCAAACAGTCAACATTTCAAAGCAGCCATCTGGTTTTCCACGTTCCCCTTCTTAATCCTTTCAGTAGGGTGGTTTTTGGTTTTTTTTTGTGATTACCACAATTAAATAGACAAGTGTAGTTCCAATATGTAAGATAAAATGCTGATGTTATCTAGTCCTTTCTCAGTAAAAATGCATTAGTTTTTCAAAGACAAGAGTCTTGATCTTTGTTTTATGCCACAGTCCCTTTTAAACAGGCCATTCAGTGAAAGAGGCCTTCAGATGGCCTTTGAGACACTTTCACCGTGTTAAAGCCAAAGAAAGGTGCTGTCATAGTGAAGAAGTAAGGCAAAGATTATTTTCCTCATAACAATTTGTTATGGCATTTGTGTAGTGCAGGTTTCTGAAGTGATCTTGAAACATTGAGTACCTCAGCTTTCTCCATGTCCTAGAAAACCATGTCTTCTGTTTCCTTCCATAAAGGGCCCACATTTTACCTAGTCTTCGTTTTCCCTGATGTATGCTTTGCTAGAATACACATCACAACATAAAGAACTTTGTAGACGTAATCTGATCACCATTTTAAGGACGGAGATTACCTTTGTTCCATATCTGGCAAGAAAGTATTCTACTGTATGCATACCTGACTTATTTTACTTCTCTTTTTTTTTGTTCCTAAGGAAATTTTCTTCCTCATATTCTTCAACAGAATGCCTCAAAAATAACAATACTTCTACCCATCAACAAGGACATTCTGAAGTGCAGCTGCCTCATTTTTGCTTTCCTTTGGTTTAATCATTGATGATTGTCCTGATTTGGACTGGGATGGAGTTAATTTTCCTCTCAGTAGCTGACATGTTATAGATTTTCTATATGAAGAATGTTGATAAGCACACTGATGTTATCAGTTGTCGCTAATGAGACCAAGGTCACTGTCTGGCTTCCCAGGCTTTGATAAGGTGCAGGTACAGCAAGCTGGGAGGGACATAGCCAGAATAGTTGACCCAAACTGGCCAAAGAGAGTATTCCATGCCATAAAAGTCATGCTCAGTACTTAAGTGGAGGTGAGCTGGGTCTCTCTTTTCTCTCACTGTTTCACTTGGGATGGTCTGTATCAGTCATCAGGTCATCAGTGGGTGAGAAACCACTTGTGAAACCTCCTGGGGAGGGGGAGGGTGATTAAGCAGCTGTGTGGTACTCGATTACTGACTGTAGTTAAACCACGACAACAATGAACTCACTTCCTATTTATACAGCTCCTTCAACTTAATTTAGCTCCTGCTTTACCTGTGACAGTATCTTCACTCAACTGTCCTACTAAATTAATTACAGTGAACTCCACAACTGCTTCTTTTTATGCTGTGTTGATACTTGGTTGTCCTTACAATATTCAGTCAGGATGTTCAGGAGTTCAAGCCTCAATGTGTGTAGTGAATGAAGGCCTTATCTGATTTCAAGCAAATTTACCCAATCTCTGCTTTCCTTCCTAAGTATCGATACCCCTTAGTCCTTACTTTCCTCTCTAATTTTTATTCTCATCCTCTGATTCTTTCATTTGAAAAAAACAAACAAAAGAAAGAAACAAATTGCTTTTTTTGTTGCTATAAAGGCCTTTATTCTTACTGCTGTTTCCATTTGAAACAATCTTTTTGTCTGTGTTTCATAAAAAAATGCCATAAGGTAATCAGATATTTAATACTTTTATGGTTTTTATCAATTCAGTGAATTTTATAGGTGAAAAGTTATGTAAAGAGTCAACCCCGACAGAAGCTCTTGGGAATCTTGGGAATCTGCAGACACATCTGCAGGTCTAAGATAATTTTATGTCAGTCAGTAAAACAGTAACTTAGATGTTCGCCACCACTCAATCTGTTAATCAGACCGTGACAGGCAAATAGAAGGAAGATAATTAAAGAGAAACATCAAAGACACTCCAGGGTACAGAGAGAGTGGTACAAAGTTCAGATGTACATTTGTGTGGGGTTTACACATTCCCTGCTACTGTGGGCAGAAGAATTATTAAAAAAAAAAAAAAAGAATTAAAGCTTTGCAGGTGCAAAAAAAGGTATAAGAAACTTGAAGAATAAAAGGCATGAGACAACAGGGGATGTGACTGGATCATGTGGCATGGGAGCAAGGCAGGGAGAGGGAGAGAGAGAAAGGAAGTCTGACCCTTGACAGTGAGCAGAACAAATACATGTAACAGGCAAGGGCAGAAGAGAGAGATCAAGATTAAGAAAAAGCAGATAGCTACAGAATCGAACAAAAGAAGTGGAGTGTGTGGACCAAACTTTGGATTTATGTGGAAAGCTTGTAATAAATAATAGAAAGTGTGGGTCCAGATAAATGGGTACATTCATGCTCATTTAGATCTCCCAGTTCAGACTTAAATAAGGAACTGAGGGACTGATTTTTTAAGTTTTCTAAATTTAACTCTTCTTTTCTATCTAGTAGAAATAATAGGTATCTGTGAATAGCTACAAAGGTGAAAATGTGTTTGACTTTTCAGCTATGTTAAACATAATCAAAACAGTTCTCTAAGTGTTTACTAATCTTGTCATTACTAAAACATATCACTTTTCCATTGCTACATTTTACTGTGTTCTCTTTCAGCCTCTACTTCTTTTAACACTTTAGAAGAGAAATAAGTTACTGATTGTGAAAAGAAATCCTACCTATGAGATAGTAATATATATTTAATATTTTTCCAGAATATTTTTAAATAGTTTTTTTGAACTAATAGTTACTATTTAATAGTTAAAAATTGGTACAGAATAATGTGGATGGGAATTCTGAACTCTTTTACTTTCCTTAGATTTGTAATATATTTATTTTAGCTTAGCCATTGACATAAGAAATCTTGAAATTCTAAAACACCAAAGTTATTTCTCTGTAGCACGTGCTGAAACCTAGGCCCATGCTCAGCCTGGTTAAATTTGTTTTCAGTAAAAATCTCCCAGGAAACAAAAAAACCCTCGACTCAAAATGAGAGTGAAAAAAAGAGGACTGTCTCTGTTCATACAACTATTTCCTTATGCAATTAAAACCAAGATAGACATATTTATAGAGTTGTTAATAGCTACCCTACCATCTGTAATTGTCTCAGGTTTGTCTTAGGGATTCTAGTGAGTAATTTCACACACAGCTTATAATGCAATTGATGCTACAATTTCCTTTGAAGATGTTCTGTATGTTCTAGGTTTACAAAAATTTGCACAAATACCTACACATTGGAAGACAAAATATTATACAGGCAACTTGAAAACAATTCTTTTTAGACAAACACTGTATTTTAAAACTTGTGTAGCATATGTTATCTCAGGCTCCTAATCAACTGAAAACTGATAGAACAAATGTTTTTACATTTACATCCCAATTACATCCCAATTACACCCCAATGCTACTTAGTTATAAAATCAGAGAATACCACACAACATTTTTCCTTTTTTTTTTTTTTGACCATACAAATAAAATATGCCTGTATTTTCTTATCCTTCAAACACAAAAGGCTGTCTTTGGCTCAAATCTTTAGCAATAAATTGTGCTTCAGTAAAGGAAACCTAAAATAAATTCAGATGTCAGGTAAGTAGTGACCTCATGTGCATAGGCTGTTGCCTATGTACAAGACATTTAAGGAAAAGTGACTGAAGCTTTGTACTTGTTATTAATTGGGAAGTTACGTCAAAGTGAAACACAACTCCACTTTCATCTCTATTGGCCTATCTTTTGCATTAAGGCAGAATCATAGCCTTACACATTCACATACATCCGTCCCTAAATGTCTATAAAGAAAACATTTTTTTCCTAACTCATAGATTTGTAATTCAGAAGCAACATTTTTTGAGGCAAATTGAATCCTCACTAGAATAAAATTAGCATGAGTAGCTAGAAAATGGGGCATACGAATGAAAATTGTAAGAAGTCTTCAAGATCAAGAAAGAATTTGTCTTAATTCTCTAGCTCACCTATCAAATTAACCAAGTCTCTTAGGCACATATGGAAAAACTCTGTATATTTTCATCTTGGAAATGTTTATCTGCATCACCTATTGGAAGACTTCCTGCTTCCAGAACTTCGTATAAAACCTTTTATCTCTGTCCACAATTAGAGTGTCATTGAAATCTTGATTTTGAAAATTACACATGTATAAAAGCAGATGTGAGACTGGATGCCTGTGCTGTGATTGGGCAAGAGCCCAGATGTTCATTTATTAGAAAACTAGGGACATAACAGAAATGATAAATTGCTGAATTGAACTGGAAGGGATTTGTCTTCATATAACAGTAACTGTGTAGGTAATGTCCTTAATCCCACTCAAATTCCATGTTGAATTTAATGCATTTGTTATTAATTTTACACTGATATACCAAAAGTAGAACTTGGCAAACAGTCATTGTACCATTCACAATAAAATAAACTGTCATGTTTTATCCTTTAAGCAATTTAGAAATCATATTTTTTTAGTTGCAGAAGTGCCTATGCCAAATACTAAACTACCCTAGCTCTTCTTCAAATGTGCATACACAGTACTACTGTATTTATATATGAAGGGGTAGCAGCCTAAACGGAGGTCTCAGCATCAATGCCTTGGGACAATAAAGGCAAAGTTGAATTCTTTGTTATATAATAGGGAAAGTGGTTTGCATGGTAAACATGATTTCAGGAAGCATCTGAAATCCACCTTTCTTGAAGGTGATATCTCCTTGTTCTCCTGGGTTCATTTGGAAGCAGTGTAATTTGTTGTTGAATTGCAAACAAAAATTAGTTTCTTTCTTTATCTTCACTTTTATTTTATTTTTACCAATATTAGTTTCTTAAGCTGTTTTATGTTCTCTGTGCTTATAGGCTTTATCAGCACTTTGAATGAATAATGAACTAGAATAATACACCTCACTGGTGTGGAATTATTTTTATTTTATATGGACTGAGCATGATTCCTATTAATTTCTGAATGTTAAAGCATCCAGCATAAAACCGTTACAAGCCTCAGATGCATGCACTATTCTTGCAATACATTCCATATGCCCTAGAGGCAATTGATTCAGCAAACCAACATTTCCTATATCTCAGCCATTCCCGCTAAACCAATTTCAGGTCTTTCTTTTGGTTTATATTGCTATTTTGCTAGTTCACTAGTTCTTCTTTGGCATAACTGTTAAGTTAGAATAAGCGTGGGTCTTGGATTGCACAAATAACTACTTGTAGTTTGACATAATATGCAAAAATTTATCACTATAATCCTTATTTACCTAGTGACACAAAAGTGACACAAATTTTATTCTCAGATTTAGAAGGAAAAGTCAGTATGAAATAAACCTGACATTTCTAAATTCATCACCATTTAGATGGCATCTAGTAGAAATTTATAGTAGCATGTGTAATGGACTTGAGACAGTCTCATTTTAGTACATTAAATAACCTCTTACAACATTCTAGTCCTGTTCTCGGTTTTAATTCTTCTGTATTTTTCCATAAGTTATTACGTTCATGTCAGTCATTAAAAGGTAGCAAAATACTGTGTGTGTTGTCAGTTAATGTAAGATTTGTGACCATTTTAAATATTCTAGCCAGTATCATGAAAGCTTTAAAAAGACTAATAAGAAAGCAATAGTGTAAATGCATCATGAAATTGACATATTGCTTCTAAAACATAATTTACTTTCTAAAAAAGCATCACAGGGAAGAGATGACACCGTGAAACTATTACAATAAGTAACACAACTTGAAGTCTGTGCTTGCAGCCCAGAGAGCCAACCACATTCTGAACTACATCAAAAGAAGCATGGCCCATGCGTCAAGGGAAATTATTCTCCGCATCTACTCCACTTTCATGAGACCTCACCCGGAGTACTGCATCCGTCTCTGAAGCACCCAAAATAAGAAGGATGTGGGGTTTTTTTTGGAGCGAGTCCAGAGGAGGGCCTTGAAGAGGATCAGAGGAATGGAGCACCTCTCCTATGAGCAAAGGCTGAGAGAGTTGGGGCTGTTCAGCCTGGAGAAAAGAAGGCCCCAGGAGACCTTATAGGAGTCTTTCAGTACCTAAAAGGCATTTATAAGAAAGAGGAGGAGAAACAAGCAGGGCTTATTGTAATAAGATGAACGGTAATGGTTTTAAACTTGAAGGGGGTAGATTTAGACTAGGTATAGGAAGGAAATTTTTTACAATGAGCATGGTGAAACACTGGCATAGGTTCTCCAGAGAGGTGGTAGATGGTCCACCCCTGGAAACATTCAAGGCCAGCTTGAATGGGGCTCTGAGCTACCTGATGTAGTTGAAGATGTCCCTGGCCTTTGCAGGGGGCTTGGACTAGATGACCTTTGAAGGTCTCTACCAACCAAAACTATTGTATGATTCTATGAAGTCTAAATCTATTGCTAATCAGAACTGTAAATAGCATTTCATGAAAGGAATTCTGGAATATTAAGTGCCTCTAGAAACACAAAGATTTAGTATATCCCGCTCGGAAGTATAGCTCTTTAAAATGATGGCTGCTAGAGTTTTAGATTTTATTTCCTGAATCACTATGTCTAAAAGTGTACATGATGAGCATATGTGTGGATAATGTTGCTGTAGTCTTAATATGGTTCGGTGTGGTTTTAGACAGATCAGCAATAGAAACAGCAGAAAAACTAGGCCATTTTTCTTGCTTAGGACCAGGTGAGCTCTGATCAAGACAGACATGGAACCTAAATGCTTTCAACATTGACATTTTCAAAGATATTATTAAGACAAGCTAAATATACAGTTGAAAATAAAATGTATTTTTTAAATGGTAGGTGAGATACTAGACCTTCTGAAGTCAGTGACAAACTGTACTTCTTAGAGATTTTTGGAATAGTTCAATCCTGTGCACAAAATCACTAAGATGTAGAGTATTTTTTTTATGCTGTGATATACTGCAGAGGAAGATGAAATCTTGGCTATCATTGAAAACAATCAGATTGGAGAGATACAAACAGAAAAAATAAGTTACTTTAAATGAATTTCATTGTAGTGAGTTTGATGGCATAAAACTCCAGCTTCAGCAAACTGACTTGAAGATGAGAGAAAAAACTTTGGACTAAGTTTGCAATTAATGGAAATCTGTAAAGGGATTTTAATTAAAGCTGAATTTTGTTGAAAGATAAAATTTCTTTAATTGTCACAGCTTAAATGAACTGGAAGCTACAGCTGTCAGGCAAATTTTAAGTCTGAGACAGACAAATTTTTATAGAGAAAACAAAAGAAAAAGCTCAAGAACCATTACATAAGTGTTAGGAAATATGAAGAAGTTGAAGATTACTTGACTAAAGTGATTACCTGGCTGAAGATTTCAGTGACAAAGAGCATGGTTGAGGCTAACATATCTGAAGTTTGTAAAGACGCAGATAAAATATAAAGCAGTTGTAAACACATCTATATAATATGTTGATAATTGTCTGTCTGACAGACTAAAAGACATGAATGATCTATTGGAGAGTAATTCCATAGTGCAGATGAAGAACAGATACATATTATATGCTCAGAAGGTGAAATGATCTCCAGATCACGAACCTAGAATATTCTGTGATTTTTTCTGTGAAGTATTTGTTCTGTGTTTTTGTTTTGTTTTGTTTTGTTTTAATTAAAAGCTTTTAACAAAGTTGTATTTTGATACTTTTCTTTCGCTTTCTGTAATTGAAAGGTCAATTGTATTATTTGGAAATAAATGTGAAGATTACCAATAAGGAAAAATTGACCATAAAAGTATCTAGCATTGTAACTGGCTACTTGGACAAGCCTGATGTCTTAAATATTATATCTTTTTTTTTTTTTTTTCAACTGGTAAATGCCTGACTATTTGCTAATTTTCTCTGTGCATGTGTATCATGCTTATAAACATTACAACAAAGTTTTGCATATCAATAAGGCAATATATGATCTTAAT
>WHYT01014146.1:43242-85557 GCA_009806455.1 Tetrax tetrax
GCCCCATCCCTGGAAACGTTCAAGGCCAGGTTGGATGAGGCTCTGAGCAACCTGATCTAGTCAGGGATGTCCCTGCTCCTTGCAGGGGGGTTGGACTAGATGACCTTTGAAGGTCCCTTCCAACTCTAACCATTCTATGATTCTATGATTCTATGATCTTATCTGTAACACATATTCCATAATGGTCACCACAATAAGTTCATAAGTATTTGTTTTTAGATACTTCAGATGCTCATGTGTAGAGGAGCACACACATGGTGAAGATATGAACCTATCACATCCTCGGATTAGTCTTCGTTCAGGATTTCTTGAACAGTTAACCTGTTGCTTCTTTGATATACGTGCAATACTCCAGTTTCTGCTTTGATGCTGATGTATTTTAATGTCAAAGCAGCACTCTGTGTTGTTAAGGATGCTCCATGACCTTCATTTGTTTGGAAATGCTTAATAAAAATGAGAATGATATGAGTTAACGGCATAACACATTATGTTTCAAGGTTATGAGAAAAACAAGATGATGCTTTGTTTTAACAAGTGCTCTAAAAGCATAGAAAGTTCATTGCAAGTCGGAATTCTGCAGCAGGAAGGACATTATGGAAATATTTAGGTTTTAGAATGAAGAAATTCTAGTTTGTCAGGTATTTCCATCAAACTTTTCCATCCATTCTCTATCCGAACATATGGATACATTTAAACTCATTTGTCTTGCTTTTGTGTCTCCATTTAGATGTAGTTTTCGTCTTTGAGTTACTGACATTTTTCATTGTTCCAGTTATAATCTGATTTTTTTTTCTTTTAGAAATGTTATTGTAACCTAGTTCAGTGTGAGAAATTAATATTTTTAAATTCATCAATATCCAAATATATTATTTAGAAGTGGAGCTACCTAGCACAAGTGAATGACAGTACAGCTATATCAGTAGAATACTGTCACTGATTGAATTGACCTATGCCTTGGGATATGCAGGTCATGCCTGTAAATCTACAGAAAATGTTGCAAGAATTTTCCTTTTGGAACTGCTGAAGAAGTTGCAGCAATACATGCTTCAGTGCTCTGATGATTAAAGCATTTTTTTCTAATACAGTTTATTAAAAATATCGCAATAAATTTTATACTTTTGTGAACATGTTTTATAGAATAATAGAAGCAAGATACAACCTCTGTGTGTACAGGGACATATCTGAATACAGGAAAACATGGAAAAGTACTAGGAAATAAATTGCAATAACGTTTTCAACACTGTTCTGGGTCACACGTTCAGGAATCAGGAAGGTTTTCATGGATCAGATATAAGAATGCTACGATCTAATGCATTGTAACTTCAAAAAAATATGCTGTTTGTTTAAATACTAACTGAGAAGAACTATTTCTTAAATGTTATAAAGAAACTAACAGACTCATTTTACGTACCAGGATAAAGGAACTTACTTTTCAACTTGTATGAATGTCATTTTTCGGTTAAAGTCTTCTTGTACAAGTAGCCTTTGGCTCTAACATTTGTTATCAGAACTTTAAATAAGTTGAAGTTTGAAGTTACTGCATGCAGAGACTTTGTGGTAGTGTTTAGGACTTCCTCTCTGCATTTATGAAAACTGTTTTGATTTATTCACTACAAGAAGTCCCCTGTAAGTAAGGAAGTTTAGGGACTCACTTTTAAGGGAGTCTGAACTATGTTGTTATACTATCCTGTTGTACTGAACTATTGGATTTGTAGATCATATTGTGGGTTCATGAATAAAAAAGAAAAAAAAAAGAGACAGATATGTAGGAAGGACGGTTGCTTTGGCAGTCACAACAGTCTGCAAACTTATCTTCCAATTGACCTTAAAAAGAAAATAAGACAACACAGGGTGACTAAAATAAAGGCAATTAGAAATGTGTGACCGACCAATAGAATGCTTAAAACCTTGTTAAAAGGCATTTTTTCTAATCAACAAATGATGAAATCCTCTCTTCTAAGTCACAGAGCATCTGTCCATTATTAAAATGGATGGTAAATTCTGGGTTGGGACTGTTCAGGTTGTGAGTAGAGTCATTCTGACATTGGTCTTTTTAAAAGCATATTGATATTTGGACTCAAGAAGTGAGTATCTTTTAGAAAATGTCTGAAAACTTCTGTTGGCATTGATTTACAGTTGACATTTGCTTTCAACGTCTTCTGATGCCTTGTGAAGCATTGACATATTTTGGTAGTCTTCTTAACCTCTCTTGTTCTTGGAGAAGTACTTTATTCCTCCTTTGTAGATCAATAAAACCTTTAGAATAAGATATCTCATAATAATAACTCAAAAGTTATGTACAAGCATTTGTTTCCTTCATTACTTGCACCAAGAATAAAGTATGCCCAAAAAATCATTAAAAGTTATTATTATGGCCATTAATTAAAAAAACCCTCTTAAAATATGTACAAACAGTATATTAAATATGTGACACAATTATTTTTTGGATGAAGGGGACTGAAAAAGGGAAAAAAAAAAAGACTATACTTCTGAGTTTTCACTTCACTTCTATTACTATCAAAATTTTATTCTTTGCAAGTGAATCTTCTAAAACCAGAGTAGCTGTGATTGCTACTGGGTATCTGTGGTGTAAGGCTACTAATCACAATTATATGGGATATAAGATAGATTCTTTGTGATCTTAGACTATAAAAATATACTCTTGCACTACTATTACATTGTATTATTTTTATATTGTATTACAGTAATTAATATAATATCACTTTAATATATTGCATTATGTTATATTATTTTATATCACATTACAATAGATTTTAACAGAAGAAAAAATATATTTAATTAAATCTGTTCCTAACCTGTCTGTATTTCCATACAGAATCATAGAATCATAGAACAGTTTGGGTTGGAAGGGACCTTTACGGGTCATCTAGTCCAAACTCCCAGCAAGAAGCAGGGACATCTTCAACTAGATCAGGTTGCTCAGAGCCTCATCCAACCTGGCCTTGAATGTTTCCAGGGATGGGGCATCTACCACCTCTCTGGGCAACCTGTGCCAGTGTTCTATCACCCTCATTCTAAATATTTCTTTCCTAATGTCTAGCTGGAATCTATCTCTTTCTATTTTTAAAAAATTACCCCTTATCAATTCACAACTGGCCCTGCTAAAGAATTTCTTCCCATCTTTCCTATAAGCCCCCTTGAGGTACTGGAAGACAGCTATAAGGTCTCCCTGGAGCCTTCTCTTCTCCAGGCTGAACAGCCCCAGCTCTCTCAGCCTGTTTTCAGAGGAGAGGTGCTCCAGCACTCTGATCATCTTTGTGGTCCTCAGATGCAATGCGGTACCATTGATTATAATTACAACTTGAAAAAACACAAAAATTTTAAATTGAAAAATAGAAGAAAAGCTATAATTAACGGTAGGGAGAAAGACGGGAAAACAGCAAGAAAGACTCAACAAGGAGGAAAGGATAGTCTCACTGATGAACTTTACTGAGAAAGAAAATGAAAACCATTTGTTTTATAAGCAATTAGTCAAAGGCATAAGGTTTGTGGAATGAAGAGATTACAGGAAGAAAGTGTTTATGACTGAAGTAAGATGGTATTAATGAATTAGTTAACTCTTCCTATCAACATACAAGAGTCCCAGGTAGACTGTGTCTTGAGGGACATCTAGTTGGCATATGGCAGCACAGTGTGGAAATTCTCTGTATAACTCACTGGGGGGTGAATTAATCTGTGCAGAGTTGAGTACAAATGCAGGCACATGCCTTCTGTGATCTAAATATGCTCATTACTGCATTCTGCCTTCAGGAGCTGAATATGGCCATGGAGACCTAACTGAGTACACTTGCCAGCCAGCACTGGTTAAATATATTCTGAATGTGTTTAGGAAGTGAGTTTAACATGCTGTTTCTGAAACTGAGGTGTTTTATATGTTTTTCTTTGGGGAATTGAAGAAAATGCTTAGAGCTCGTGGAGCATCGCCTAATCTGTGCAAAGGTATGCCTATGGGAATTGAAGTTCCCGGGGCCTCACAATTTGTAAAAACTCCTGTCTGTGATTTCAGAGAATAGAGTTAGAAAAGAGGTCTGCCATGAGTATGTCTTTAGCTTCAAAAATTTATATACTGCAAGCATAGACAAATAAAGGGAAAAACATTTCTCACTTCTTGGACAGTAACTGCAGTATGACAGGGTAAGAATAAGGCAACCTTCTCTCCACACTGCCAGCTGTAACATAAAATAAAATATACTTGGAGAATATCTCTTCTCCCATGATATTCCTGCTTCCATGGTAGAATGAAAACATCAAGAAAAAGTAATAACAATTACAGATTACAAATAAATTTTTGTTCAATTTTGAGGGTGAAACATGCAAAGAGATGCATCTCAAGAATGTGAAAAAGTGACTCTTAAGTAAAATGTTCTTTCAGTTTACACAGTGAAGTGATAATTGCTGCAAATTCAGACAGATTACAGCTAGACAATCCTGACAATCTAGACTCTACTATACCTTTGCAGAATAGTCATATTATTGCATTGAATCTTATATCGTGAAGGTCATATTTGTAAAACAATATGTGGAGATTTAATGTAAAAGCAACAAATGACAACAAATCTTCCTAAATGCAACCGCTTAAAAACTATTGATTATTTAGGATTTACGTATAGACATAGAAAAGCAATAAATCATCGAATCTTAAGGGGAACTTGTATCTGCAAATACATCTAATCTTTAAGACTAACCATAATAATATTATCTTTAATATTTTCCAGCTGTCTATCAGGCTTTTGTCTGTTAATGCTAAAACAACTTGGAATTATAAGAGATTTTTTTCAACATACAGTGGAAATCATCTACATAATTTACTATTGAAGAAATAAAACAATGGTAGGAAAACCATAAATGACTATACAAAATTCTGTAGTTATTAAAATGATCTCCTTTACAGAAGTATTAATAAATAAAAAGTGTGTGCCCTCCTCCCCCTTCCCTTTCAGGTAAGAGTAGTCATAAACTGGTAAAGCCATTTTCTAAAGGACTGTAAAAATGACAAGAACCCATTTTTGAAGAAAATAATGCTGGTTTGCTCTTTCCCAAATAAGAATTTTACAAGCTCAGCCGGGTAGGCAATGTTGCATACATTATTTTTCATCTTCTAGAATGGTTATTGGAAAAGCATTGTTTGCAGTGTAGTGATTTTTACTGCAACCACAGCAAAAAAAAAAAAAAAAAAAAGTGTATATTTTAAATGAAGCTCAATGAAAGTACAGTTGGAGAAAAGAAGCAAGTTTGGGAAATGTAATTGCAATGGAAATTTGGTACCTAGGAATTTCTGAAAATAGGGTGGACTTCCTAAAGTGCCTATCTGCATCCTAAAACGCCTAAATATAGCCATGAATACCTCCTCAGTAGACAGTCTCTCTCAGTGCAAGTAATAAATTAAAATTTATAGGGGAAAAATTATTAGGAAATGGATATTTTTGCTTCACCCAAATTAGTTTTCTATCAACAATAAAAATTTAGGTCCAATGTATGCAAGAGCCTAAATTTTTGCTGCTAAAATTCCCCATAATATAAAGGACTGTTTCTGGGCTGCCCAAAATTACTGAGCCTTTGACAGGACTTCCCTGTTTTGATAGACTACTTGGAAACTGTCCATCCTTCTGGTGCATAGCACTCCAGAGAGGGCTTACTGTCTCTTCAAAATAAATACTTTGTGGGGTGTAGAATAGGTGAAAGGTAAAACTTGTCTTAAATAATAAATTATGTCATGATCTGGAACATGCTGGCTTTTTTTCTTATTTCGATAAAAATTTATGTAAAGCATTTACATCCTTCCTGTCTCTCTCCAGGCTATTGGTACAGATGATTCTCTGAAACATGGAGGTTAATAATAGAGTCCTTTATTTACAAAAGAAAAAGAAAAATTAAAAAAAAAGAAAGAAAAGGTATTGGCCGTTTAGAAGTACTAATTTCAGTGTCACCCTCTGAGGTTTCAGACCTGTTAAGCCTCTCTTACAAGACAGAATGAAACTTTATCTGTAACTCCTCTTTCCATAACACTGTATTCTGTGAGTCACTAGTATCTTCTGCATTTAGAATGCTGTGTTAAAATAACAATGGTATATGAAAGATTCAAAAACAAGAGACAAAGAATTGTGCTACATACCCCTCAGCACCTGCCTAGTGCCAAAAGCTTTTATACCCTCTAACTGTTTTATCTTTATAGGAAGCCTAACTCAGAGTCAGAGGTTTCAAAAGGCAGAAAACTGACTTCTATCTGACTCCTTTTTATCTCCTCCTCACTCCTTAGTCTGAGTTTAGCACAAATATTGATGACTTGCCAAGCCAGTTAAAAGGGTTATTGCTTCTGGAAAGCATGAACCAGGTTGGGTGCCTGTGATCGAGATAAATCATTAACCTTTTTCAGCAGGGCACTCTATTCCAAAGAGTCATGAGAGCTTGCAGCAGTCAGTACTGCTCCAAGGCACAGCCACTTTAATGAAGTACCTCTGAGAAAAATCATACAGCAGGAATTGAAGGCAGGTGCTAGTGCTGTGTGGTTCCTGAGGGGGGACAAGAACAGCCTTTAAATCAGAGATAGGCCTAGAGTTAGAAGAGGTTACTGGGTGAAAAAAAAAAGATCAAGGATAGGGAAGGGAAATGTCATGTCTTAAGGTTAATGGTAATTTTTGAGAGCAAAGACTTTGTCAACAAATGGAGTTTGAACAATGGCTCCTGTCCTAGAGGAAAGTTTCACTGTTTGCTTTCTCCACAATCTGTATAAAGGTAGAAAAATAATTTTTCTCAAAAAGAAATGAGAATCTAAGGGAATTCAGAACTTTATACTCTTAAACAGTGTGAAAAGGATAGAAAAAAATGAACTAGAATGAGTAAACTAGTGCTGAGTACTTAAAAGATGGTAGAATATAGATGTAAAAGTTAACTAGGAAATTAGGACCGACTAAGGGACCGTTACAGTGCAACAGAAGATAATTGGAATGATACTCTACTTGTTTTCAGGCCTAATAGCACTGCTGAAATACAGTATTAGTCTGCTTATTGAAGTGTAAGTGAGTAGACTAAATATCCTGAGTATAGCCAGGCTCCTAGAGGAGGAAGGAGCTGGATAAGCATAGGGCTATAAACTTCTGTAAGTCAATCTGCACGAGCTCCCCTGAGTAACATTAGAAGGGGTCCATCAATAAGTATTCTAGAAGGCACAAATTCTTGTCCCTCATCACCAGTAGAATCAATGCAGGCAAATTATGAAATATTTAGATCCTACCTCTATTTTAATCCTACATGGCTTTTGAATCCTTCTAACTCCTGTCACCCAGGGAATAGTTTTCTCTTAGTATTTTCTTCTAAAGATACCTTATCCCTTCAGGACACATATTCTTTGTATATTTGCCACATTTAGCAGCCAAAGCAGGAACAGTTCCTGTCCTATTGTAGGATTGATTCTTTCTACTGAAGCCAACTCTAATTTGAGTCTAAAGAGAACAAGACTTGGACATATTTGTGGCTTATGTGCGCTACAGAACAGGTGAAATTCAGTATCCTAGTGACAAAGACATTTATTTTGTCTCTTCCTACTGAAACATCTAAAATCTTTTTCAGAAGCCCTGCCAGGCTGCTGAAAGGTCATCAAAATATATGCCAGGTGGTCAAATTCTCAAGAGGATTTCCCCAAACATGCTTACCTCAGGGAACCAGGACCCTTATGTCCTGCACTTCACAGTCAAAGACGATTTGGTTAGGGGGATCTAAATATCAACATCTGTCCCTAAAGTGAGTGCTACTCTTGAATAATGTACTAAATGTCTTATCCATGCCCTACAGAGGTAAGTGAAAAAAAATAATTACATAGAAATAACTGAAGAGGATGGAGATTTAGTAATAATGTTTCTGGATAGAAAATCTTAAAAACCAAATCTAGACAAAATTGAAAGTTGATAATAGGAATATATTTATGTTTCTGGTCTAGAACCCTGTTGTATTATTTATTTCCCAGGAATTTCATATGGAATCTTGGAATTCTGAGAGTATGAATTCTGTAATTTGTGAAAAAGAGAAACTGGTTAAACTAAGCTTATTTTAATATGAGATTCTAATTTAATAGAATTATTCAGCAGCTGGCTCAGGCATCTATGTGAACAAATGTCTAGAGTATACACCACAATCTTCCCACAGAATTATGCGGTTTCCCACATCACATAGGCAAGGTATTATTAAGACTTTTTTTCAAGGTCGTATTTCATAGTATCAGTGGCTAACTGTTTGAGATCAGTATATCTGTGAGCTGTGTGGCAAAAAAACCCATAGAACATTTAATTAACCTAAATCTGCATGTGTGTCAGTTAATAATGCCAAATATCAAGCATCAATTTTTCAGTGTAGGGAACACAACAATTTGTAATCCTCTCTTGCTCCTGAGGCAAGCTACGAATTGAATTATAGCACACTTCTTCTCTTGAGATGTTTCTATATTTGCAGTTTTAGTCTTGATCTGGTCATTATGCTGCTTCCCAAAGGCAAAGCACTGCCAGCTATTTTCCTGTTGATGCATTGTGGAACAAGAAAATACAGCAGCAGATATTTCCTCTCCTAGTGCCTGTGAAAATAAGACGGAGCAGGAAGAACCTGAATCGGAGTGTTTCAGAAGCTTTCTCTTCTTTCCCTATTTTTCCATCTTTTAAAAAGTGGATAGATAACGCCTTGCTTTGCCCTGGCCAGGGAGGCTCAGGGGAGTTTTAAGCACATGCTACAGTTTGTAGTGTTTCCCAGAAGGTGAAGTAATCCTAAAGAAGGATTCTAAATTCAAAAGAAAATTTCTTATAGACAAGTGGATTTTATTCTGTTAGGTCTGAATCATTGTTATATTAAAAAAAGAAAAAAAACCAAACAGAAAATTTCAGAGGATATCATTATATAACTAATTCTTGTCTGTACTCTGAAGACAGATACGTGGTAGAAAAGTCTCAAGCTATTTTTATTGGTAGAGGCTCTGTATTAATTTCACTAATGGTTTGTACATGTTCTCAACTAATTTATCACTCAACTGCTCATACTAGAGCTACTAAAAATGCCTGTGAACAACTGAAAGATCACTAGGACTGGAGTTTTCAATAGTACCGCTTTGTTCATGCTTCAATTCTGCTTTAAGTCTAAGCATTGCAGGAAAAAAAAATCACAGAAGCTAGAAATGATACCAGAATTGGTGCATTTACAAATAGGACTAGGGCAAACAGTAAGACCTTAAATCAAGTTACCAGGACTCAAATATCTTTAACAAATGGATTCAAATGTTTCACACATTTCAAAAGCTTGAGACTAAAATAGAACTAAAAGCAATAAAAACTATCAGCTTAGAAAGAGCAAATCAAAATATATTTCAAAAGATTTAAAAATGTAAAGAATATAACTAATAGTGTCATATGCATAGACTTTAGTGAAATTTAACATCACCTCTATCATTTCTTTCATAGATAAATAAATATTAATGGGTTGGTATAGCTACTTTATCATATGGTTTTAAGATCAGCTGGGTAGCTGTGAAGAGAGCATTCATAGCTAGTACAATATCAAGGTCATTGGAAAAGGTCATGGATCAATGTCAAGCAAACATCTTCAACTAGAAAAATAGACTGGCTACATTTAATTGATTTACGATAATTCTGTCGCAGAGAATGCTATTTAAATATTATGCCATGCTGTTAGTTTTACTGAAGAACTGACAAAGAAAGAGATTTAAGAGCAAGCTAAAATTCCATTATTAAGGCTACAGGGATTGTGCCTCAGTATGGAAAATCAAATGATGCTTGGTGTAATAAAGCAATTTTATATGCAATAGGAAACATGACGTTTCTAAGTTGAGAAGTGAGGAGAAAGCTAGCACAAAGTGCAGTTTTACAGTGAACAATACGTTTTAATTAAAACCCAGACGAAACCAGTATAAGAAAGTAGTCTCCATGGTACAATTTTTTATTTAACAGAGCCACATGACAGAAGTTCTGATGAAAAATTAACACTTGGCAGTTAATATTAATTAGCTTTAGCATGTGATCTTGATTATCCACATAATAAGATAGAGCACCCTAAGTGAAATAGTGCAACTCTCATTTCTCCTTCAGTTAACTGTTCCACTGACTTTCATACAAGGCTCTACTGAAATGAAGAAGAACCAAAGCTAATGTAGTGACATTATAAAAGCAAGAAACATATAGATTATAGTCATGTAACTACATAAAATTAACTTTGGTTTATAGTTGTCTGATGACTTTTTTTTTTTTTAAATTATGAGTAAAATTTGACTTAGACTTCATTTTCTTGAAATGGAGATGAAATACTATGGAAAATCTTTCACTGAAGTTCACTCTCTTTCAGAATTTACTCAATTTTTTTTCTTCATGGATATGTCATTCTAGTTCCTAAAGAGGCATCTTGGTAAAGGTGTCTTCCAGATACACCAATCCTATAATGACAGAGGGACTTAACAGACAGACTAACCTCCAAAACGGTTTGCTTACGACAGGTCAGGGCCTATCAGTGTATAAAGGTCTAAAAAACATGGTAGCGTTTCAGCACTGCATTAAGCTGTGATTTGTTAAGCCCATGTGGGCTCAGCATGGGTTCCCACAGGGACTCCCAAGTCCAGTACAAGGTTTCTAACTGTCATGGCTAATTCATGGGCTTTGAACATGCCTTTAGTAAACCCTTCATATAAATTTTTGGGTTTTTTTCCTGGATTACAATCTGCATTTACAAAGTTATCTTACCATGAAAGATATGTATACATCACCCTGTTTTTTTTTTTAATCATGTTCCTAATGTAATGTAAGAAGTGACTAAGAATCCTATTATCTATATGCACAGACACAAAAAAAAAAAAAAAACCAAAAAAAAACTTTGTCCTGAGTATAGGTCACATGACTGAACAACAGTTCATCTCAATTCAGGATAACACACCTAGTTGTGTGCTTCAGACTCACACATTCCATAAGCTCTCAGATTTCTTACCTTCAAATGAAATAATTTATGATCACTGTTTAGATATCTGGTGGGTATCAGCATTTTATGTTCTTTTACAGATTTTATTTAAATACACAGTGAATCATTAGTTGTTTTGGTATTCTGATCTTGTACAGTATATTTTAAAGTGTTATTTGCATCATTCTATAATACATCAAAAAGAAAATATAAATTTCTCCAAGAAATGGATCACCAATGAGTTCCAGTGGGATGCATTCTAATCTTGATGCAGTGATGCAAAACTTACAACTTATACTAAAGAGGAGAAAAATCCACACAAAGTAGATTTATTCTAAACCACTTGTATGATGTTTCAATCTACACTTGACTTTAGAATGTTATGCCAAATAGGAATTAAATCCTATAAGCTATCTGAAATATTGAGACATTTAAAAAAAACCAAACAACTGTATTATTACATTTAATGGTTCTGCTATGGTTGGTTATAACTAGCTCTTGGAAGAAGCTGCTCAAAGAGATATCTCTAGTAACCTGGTTTTAATTGAAATATATATCTTCTAATTTCTCAAATTATTTAGTTTTGGAAGTTTTTGTAGGATTAATAGTACATTTTGTAGATAAAAACTGAAATAACATCAGAATACATTTGAAACACTTGATCTGCAGACCTCTGAGTGCTCATTTGAAAGAAAAGAATATTACATTAGCTGACATCCTTCTTGAATTCTGTTTATATAAAAATTGGTTCCAACATAGCACCCTGTATTATTTCTTCTTAATACTGCCCATAAGACAAGGTAATCTCACTATCAAGATAAGGTAGGGGTTTTTTTTCTATGAAGTACAATCATAAGTTTTTATTTCTGGGGACTAGGAACAATGTTTTTCCTACCTGAGTAAAAGCATCTTTGCATGCAGTACTTTACATTCTTCTTTTAACTGTTCTAATACCAAGAAAAAACAGCAAGTGTCCCCCTGTACTCGGCACTGGTGAGGCTGCACCTCGAGTACTGTGTTCAGTTTTCGGCCCCTCACTGCAAGAAAGACATTGAGGCCCTGGAACGCGTTCAGAGGAGGGCTACGAAGCTGGTGAGGGGTCTGGAGCACAGGCCTTATGAGGAGCGGCTGAGGGAGCTGGGAGAACTAGAGGCAATGGTTTCAAGCTGCGCCAGGGGAGATTCAGGCTGGACATTAGGAAATATTACTTCTTGGAAAGGGTAGTCAGGCACTGGAATGCCCTGCCCAGGGAGGTGGTGGAGTCACCGACCATGGGGGTGTTCAAGAAACGTTTGGATGTTGTGTTGAGGGATATGATTTAGCTGAGAAGTATTGGTGATGGTTGGACTGGATGATCTTTTAGGTCTTTTCCAATCATGATAATTCTGTGATTCTGTGAAGTAAGAGATATAACTGGGTTTATGCACTTGTTTTCTGAAAAAAAATTATTGGTTTTTTTTTTTTTTATCATAGCCTTTTTTGTTTTGCTGCTCTCTTTCCTCTCTTAGAATCATAGAGTAGATTGGAATGGACCTTTAAAGGCCATCTAGTCCAACTTGCCTGTAGGTAGCAGGGATACCTCCAACTAGGTCAGATTGCTCAGAGCCCCATCTAACCTGGCCTTGAATGTTTCCAGGGATGTGGCATCTACCACCTCTCTGGGCAACTTATTCCAGTGTTCCACCACCTTCAGTGTAAAAAAAAAATATCCTTATATCCAATCTGACCTTCCTCTATTTTAAAACCATTACTTCTTGTTCTGTCACAACAGGCCCTGCTGAAGTTTCTCCCCATCTTTCCTATAAGCCCCCTTGAGGTACTGGAAGACTGCTATAAGGTCTTCCCTGGAGTCTTCTCTTTTCCAGGCTGAACAGTCCCAACTCTCTCAGTCTGTACTTACAGGAGAGGTGCTCCAGCCCTCTGATCTTCTTTGTGGCCCTCCTCTGGATTCGCTGCAACAGGTCCACCTACTTCTTAAGTTGGGGACTCCAGAGCTGGACGCAGCACTCAGAGTCTAATGAGAGTGGAGTAGACGGGCAGAATCACCTCCCTTGACCTGTTGGCCACACTTGTTTTGATGCAGCCTGAGATGCGGTTGGCTTTCTGGGCTGCAAGCGCAGATTGCCAGCTCATCTTGAACTTCTCACCCAGCAATACCCCCAAGTCCTTGTCCTCAGGGCTGCTCTCAATCCATTCTCTGCCCAGCTTGTATTTGTTCTTAGGATTGCCCTGACCCATGTGCAGGACCTTGCACTTGGCCATGTAAAACTCCACAAGGTTTGCACAAGATCACCTCTCCAGCCTGTCAAGGTCCCTCTAGATGCCATCGCTTTCATCCAGCATGTTGACCTGACCACCTCTTCCTGCACAAGAACTCCATTTCCTGTACTCTGAGTGTTTGCATAGCCCATGTACAAAAAGAAGTATTTAAAAGTTGAAGTGACTTTGTTTTTTTCCTTTTTTTTTTTTTTTTCTTTTGAGGGCTCTTTCACTTCTCTTATCAAAACTAGAAGTAATTTGGGACAAATTACATTCAGGAATTACAAATGGAAATAGTTTTCCATGAAAAGGTTGAGATGAAGTATACAATCAATCCACAATGAAATAGGTCCAGATTACTTATTTATTCAACAGGTTTTTGCTTTACTGTAATTGTAGTGTTTTAGAATCTGACTGAGGTGACTGTACTGGGAAAACATGTGCTAAGCTTTGAGATAAGACTTTTCTCCACAAAAATGCAGGCCCCCAGAAAGCCTGAGATGTTTTGAGGTGTATCCTGAATGGTTAAGTAAAAAGAAGTAGAGGCCTGTTATTGCAAAATTCAACAGGCTGACCAAAAGCAATCTTTGCTAGTCACTGAGCTACATCAGGAAACATTTAATTTCTCCAGAGATGTCCTTCTTCAACTACTGAAAGGGTAACCTCAGATTACAAAACCACTGAAGAAGTGCTACAGCTAATTCTGGATCCAAAGGAAATGCCAGAGTGTCAAATGCAAGTTCATTCCTGTGACAAATGGCACATACATTCTGGTAAACTTTGGGTTAAATATGAAAGAATATCAGAAATTATTAGATTTTCTAATAAGTTTTGAAAACCTCTGGTCACAAAAATTGTCAGTATAAACAGTAGGCTTATATAGAATACTTCATAAGAAAGGTAGGTATTTTTTCACTACATACTCTCTTTTCAGAAACATAGATATTTGAATTTACATTGTGAATTGTTCCTTCCATGTAAATTTATGAGGAGTTCATAAATTTCAATTTTTTTTTCAGACAGCTTTTGACCTGGTTTAGTAGGTTTTTCCTTAGGGATAGCACATTCAATTCATATTCAATAGTCTGACACTTTCCCCATCAAACTGTCATCTTTTTTTTTTTTAGAGAAGACAAAAAGCATACCATCTTCCTGAAAGAAGAATGCAAACTAACCAGTAAAACAATAATGCTATTTTGAAAAATGAGGCAAAGTGGGCTTGTCATTGAACCTACTGCAATACAGTTTTGAAGTTTCACAAAGAGAAAAAACATTTAATTGGAAGGAGCATGTCACTATTTAACCAAAATTATTTTACCACAAGAAAGTTTATGCCACTTGGAATTCAAATCTTCCTCTCTAAAGAAGAATTCTGTATTTTTAATTAATATGTTGTTACAATGTGACTGCTGAAATACACACTCTAATCATCTTTCTTACATTAGAAAATCACGGTTCCTCAGTTCTCCTTCAGTCTCCTAATTTCAAATTATTTTAGAATTAATTTAGTTGTCTTTTTTTTTTTTTTTTAAGAGTGAAGATATTATAAGTGAAAAGTTCAGTTCTGCTTCTCAAAATCAATGAGAAATTTGAAGATTCAGAATAAAACATCCCTCAGAAAGTTGAAATAGTAGGACCCACATGGTTATGGGACTTTTTCACCAAGCTTTTTGGTTTAAAAAAAAAATTTTTTTTTTTTTTTCTGCCACACATACCAGAACTAACAGCAGACAAAGCAATTACAGCAATTGGGAAAGGCAGGAGAACTACAAGCCAAAAAGATGTTACTGGATCAGGCTGAATAGTCAGGTGAAGACAATTAAACCCATTTGATCTTCAAATTAATTTAAATCCAAATACGACTGAAATTTCTTTAATATTTCTATGCCTTTCAGTACTGAGAAACACACGTAATACTTAGTCTTTCATTTTTATCAACAAAAGGAGCTGAACAATATTAGACATTGTTCCACTGGAAGAAGATGATCTGAATATCAAGACTGGATGTCAAGTTTAGTGATCAAGTTTACCAGAAATTAAGATAGAAAATTTGTTTTATATTTAAACTGATTTAAAGGATTTTACCCCATAAGAGCCTCTTATAGGGTAAAATTTTATGGCCCCTGTCTCCAGGGCCAAACTGCAATCAATTTACTTACATTAGTAGATAAGAAAGGATATCAAAATTAACCTGAAGTTTTGCCTCATTTACATTACCAAGTCGCTTTGTTTTCACAGATAATTTTGAACACAAAATGGAAAAAAATAAACTAGTGAGTATAGAATAACTACTAATTTAGTGACTAATTTCTTCTAACTAGTGTTTTAATAAAAACTGAGATTTTGATAAATACCAATTACAATTAATGTACAATTACTGTACAATATAATTACAATTAATGTTCTGAGTACGTAAAATGGTATTGTGTAATGCAAAACCAAACCAAACCAAAAAATCTTAACAGCTAGACATGTATGAGAGCTCCTTGTTTCTTAAAAGTCAGTTATGCAAATAATTATTCTGAATTAAAAATATGTCTTGCTTTGGCTCTTCAATATGATATATATGTCCAAAGAATCATTACAGAAGAAACACTGTACCTGTAGGAGCATGGCTTTCTGCTTTTCAAATAACTACTAAAGTGAAATGGAAGAAAAGACACTTCTATAGATGTAATAAATGCTTCGATTCTGTCACAAGTCCTTGTTTACATGTGTCCTGGTGTGAACAGGGAAGATTTGTGTGAAGGAGGGCTTGCAAGCCTGGCTTCCGTAACTGTCTTCTCAATATGTCTGAGTGCTTGAATGACAGAGCAGTCATGAGGCTGCCTGTAACTCCTTTTCACATTAAAGAGATTTATGTTGTGCATCTGACAACGAGCAGGTCCCTTCTGGTTCTGGCCTGACCTCTGATTTTAGAAAGCAGTGACCATGTTTTATAAAGAGGTTTTAATCCAACTTTTCAATAATATTAATTTTACACCATTGTAGCAGCATGTCTGAAGAGGGTTCATCAGCTCCCAGATGTTGCTGTGTTCCACCATCTTGCTTTCCTAATATACACAGTGAATTATTATCTTTTTCTGATACCTGCATTTACAGCTAGGTTGCAGTATTTTCTTTTGTAACTCAAATTTTGAACTGAAATGGCGGTGAGCTTATGGCTTCCTGTTCCAAGGTCAGCATTGTCTGCACATTGTCAAGATACTTATTCACTGCAGCAGTCATCACCTCTTTGTGGACATGGCATTATAATGTATCTTGCAGGACTTGTGGGAAGGTGCTGAAGTACTCATAAATAGACGCTATTAACCAATCAATCTTTTGCATTTAATTTACCTTTGTTTTTTGTTTCCCATGTAAAATGTTAGATTTCATTTTTTGTTTAAACTTTTAGAATCTTTTTAGACCTAGTCTGAGGGTCAAATAACAAGATAGCTGTTTCTCGGCAACTTAAATAAGTTACCCTGGCCTGCAGAGGAACAACTTCAGCTCTGTCCTTTTCAAACCAGTTTCTGTAGCAGGCTTCGGAATAAAATCTCTCGACAGCTAAGTGTAGGCTTCAACCCAAGCAAGTCAAAGTTGGTTATTCCAGAGGGAATTAACTGAAGTGTGGATGACAGGAGGAAAAGGAAGCAGAAGAATAACAAGTTTATGTTTTGGATCCACTTATGTAAACAAATCTGCTTTTTGAGAGTTTGCAGATAATTTGAAAAATACACCTCCATTTTGAATCTATATTCGTACAGCCCACTGTAGACAGGTTGACAGTACACTGCCATGTTAAGAAGTCCCCTTAGACTGGAACTGAGCTGGGTTCCCCTCAAGTTGGGCAAAAAAAACCCCCCAGAATTAACATAGCGCATAGTGTAGATATGAACCTTTGTAGCAGTTAACCATGTGCTTCAAAATAGGGAGGACTCCAGTGTGTTCTCAAGAAATAGAGAATGTTTTTTAAGAGATCAGATTTATTTAACATTAAATTGTTAATGGCTGGCAAAACTTTCCTCCTAAACTACTGCCTCAGGGAAAGAAAATTAAACTAGTAGAAATAGAGAAGTACATTGCAGCAAGACTAGGCACAGTTTTTGTTTGTAGCTGGGAAGACCAGCTCTATCAACTGCTTCTTTCACTCACTCACTTCCTTCAAAAGTTCCAGGCTGGAAGTAATATGAATGCTAATGAGTTTTGCAGTTAAGACGCCACCTAGTTTGAATCTCCCATTTATCAGTGATTTGCTATGATAGTAAGCAGTTTTACTTATTTATGTCCTCCACAGTTCTATAGGTAGAAGGGTACAAGTACAAATTTGCCAGTAGATTTCTCAAACAGGCATTTCCTTACTCAGTGAGGTCTATCATACTTTGACTATTAATCTACAGGGAGTCCTTCAGTAAAACAAGACTGATTAATAGGATGGATTTTCTTCACTTGGTTGCTTGTTTCATTTCGCTGACATTTCTAAACGAAAAAAAAAAAGGCAAATTATTTCAGTTCAAATGAAAGAGATTCTTTGCTTGATAAAACCATAATAACAAAAAAAAATCTATTTTTGAAATTAGATAATTGTTATTTTAAAAAAGTAAATCCCAAGTGAGGCCAAAAGTATTCTGACATACTTTAAAATGTTTTATAATTGTTAAATGGATGACAATTATTTGGTTTGACTGCTTGTAAGTTTCTTTAAAGGGTTTTCTTTAAACAGTTTGGAAATAGCCAGTAGAATTTTAAAAATACCTTCCCCTGTCTATAATTTGCATCCTTCAAACTGCTGCTTAATTGTAAAGAAGATTTATAGCCCATTCTGGACTGATGATGAGAAGGTACTTTCCGGGCATTTAGGTTCATACTTATTCTCTGGATTATGCTAAATTTAATGTGGAGTATGCATATCTCTACATCTATCTATATATCTGAAATCTATATCTAAAATCTATAGATAATTTCATATACAAATACATTGAGTTTGTCTGTCTGCTTTAAGAACTAAAACAAAAGATAGCACAGAAAACAAGAAAAAAAGACTAGTTAAGCTAGAAATTAGCATTGTGGGGTAAGAGTTGCAAAGATAAAGCTGCCCCATCTTCCCTCTGCAGGAGAACTATACATCTCTAGAGGGTAAGTGTAGTGATTGCCAGTTGAACAAAAGAGTGAGAATTCAGATAAACAAGTATCCTGAGATTCGACATTAGGTTTTGTTCCTACTTTATATGCAGTTGATACAGCACAGTGCATGTAAGATGACAGATTAATTGATTTCCTCACTCTCCTTAGTTCTACAACATACCGGATATAACCGAGTACACATTAACACCTTCACTTACTGAATGTATTTTACGACCCTTAAATAGAAAGAGATGATATGGCTTTCTGAGGCCAGTAATTGTCATAAAAAATGGTACATGTGGGAGACAACTTGCATTACTAAAAATATAAAGACGTTAGATGAACGTATTAGTTTTGAGAAAGCCTTGCTTTACTCAAAGAACACTCACTTGTGCCAGTGAGCATCTCTCAATGGACCTTTTCAGCCACCTGGTCTGCACTTTATAAGGAAGCTAGTAAGACTGCCAGAGGACATACTGCAAACATTTAGATACTCATATATACAAAAAGGAGGAAAAGTGGAATTTTATGTTCATATGATCCATCTTCACCACCCCCTAATATTCTATTTTAAAAAAAAATCCTCATGAAGACAAATTATGGATTACTTCTAAAATATGTTCTCTGAATTGTTCAATCTGTCATCTGGGATGCGGTTGAGAGCATAGAAATTAATTTTTTTTTTTTTTTTTTTTTTTTTTTTTTTTTTTTTTTTTTTTAGGTCAAATACATTCACTTTTACACAGCATTGTAGAGATCAAGCTTTTATGAAGGACTTATTATCCGGTCTTTTTGGTTACCAGATCAATGAACAGTTACAAGTAGTATGACAGAAAATTTCTACAAATTTCTACAAAACTTGTTGTCTACCCAACAGGGCTTTTATATTTCTGAAAATTTATAGATCACCATCCACAGCATACAGAACAAATTGCACACTACATATTGCAGGGTTGTTAAAATAACTGGTAGATTCTGCACCAACCATTTGCAGCTAACACTCTCAGAAGCCAGGCCTAAAAAAAACCCCCACAAAATCACTTTCTATTAACCTTAATTGTAACCTCTGTGTCTATCTTTATAAGATCAGCAAAAATTTTAGTAGTTTTTCTCCTCATCACATATGTTAAAAATTTTATTAACCACCTTACACTTTATGCTGCCATGTTTGCTTTGTTTATATTTTACGCTCTTTTTTACTTCAACTTTATATTATTTTCTTAACTAGTAACATTATTAATGTAAATGAAAAAATACCAAACTTAGTTAAAATTAATCTAGTAAAATTTACCCTCTTCCAGTTTAAAAGCCATTACCCCTTGTCCTAGTAGTACATGCTCATGTAAAAAGTCCCTCCCCAGTTTTCTTATCGGCCCTCCATAGGTACTGGAAGGCTGCCATAAGGTCTCCCTAGAGCCTTCTCTTCTCCAGGCTGAACAGCCCCAACTCTCTCAGCCTGTCCTCAAAGGAGAGGTACTCCAGAACTTTGATGATCTTCATGGCCTTCTTCTGGACTCACTTCAACAAGTCCATGTCCTTCTTATGTTGGGAGTTCCAGAGCTGGACACAGCACTCCAAGTGGGGTCTCATGAGAACAGAAGAGAATAATTACTTCCCTCAGCCCGCTGACAATGTTCCTTTTGAAGCAGCCTAGGATGTGGTTGGCTTTCTGGGCTGCAAGTGCACATTGCCAGCTCATGTTGAGCTTCTCATCCACCAGTACTGCCAAGTCCTTCTCCTCAGGACTGCTCTCGATCCATTGCCCAGCCTGTATTTGTGCCGGGGATTGCATTGACCCATGTGCAGGACCACAAACTTGGCCTTGCAGAACTTCACAAGATTTGCTCAGGCTCACATCTCAAGCCTATCAAAGTCTGTCCAGATGGAATCTTTTACCTCCAGCATGTCAACCACACCACACAACTTGGTGTCGTTTCCATGAGGATGCACTCAATCCAACTGTCTATGGCACCAACAAAGATATTGAACAGTGCTGGTCCCAATACGCACCCCTGAAGAATGCTTCTCATTACCATTACCATTCTCCACCTTCCTTATTCACCAAATGGTCCACATGTCAAAATCTTATCTCTCCAGTTTAGAGACAAGGATATTGTGTGGGACAGCATCAAATGCTTTGCACAAGTCCAGGTAGATGACACCAGTTGCTGTCCTCTTTTCCACCAAGCTGTAACCTTGTCATAGAAGGCAAATTTGTCAGGCACAAAATTTGCCCTTAAGTGAAGCCATGCAGGCTGTCACCAATCACCTCCTTATGTTCCATGTGCCTTAGCATGGTGTCATAGCTTATCCCTAACTGGGACCAGATTACATAGGCTCCCTCTCACTCCCCCAACCCTCCAGTACGACAGAAGGGAGAACTGGTAAACAAAAGCAGCAAAAACACATGAGTTGAGATGAAACAAAAAATAAATTTAAGAGCAATAGCAGAAGAAAAAAAAAAACAGTGATGGAAAACAAACACAGTACAATGGCTCACAACAAATCTCAACACCCAGTTTCTTCTCACATAGCAGGAGGGTCCCCTCAGCATCCTTGTCACAAAGCAATAAAGGTCCGGTCATGAGAGGTACGAATTTCTCAGTTACAGAATTAAGACACAACAGTGTCAAACATATATGTTGTTTCTTTATTTCATTCACAGACAAAGGGTAATTTGGGGAAGAGAGAAAGGGAAAGAGAGGAGAGGAAATATCACCTTGGAGACTCAGCGTCCTGAAAGTCCGTCTTACAGAGTGGGTGGGGTGGGTGTCTCAAAAGGATGAAAAAGCCACCACGGAGAATCAATGTCCTGAAGGTCCGTCTGAGTTGGGTAGAGGTCCACACAAGGATTTGTGTGGCGACCCTTTTTGTAGTCCTTTGTATCAGCCCCTCTTTCTTGATGTTTTGGGGGCCTTCACCAGTCCTTCCATCTTAGGAGGACAGGTGCTTTCCACCTGTGGTTTAGCTTGTGGTTGCTGCATCCTGTTGATCTGTCTCTGTGGTGGTGGTTGTTAGCTCTCTGCAAGTGCAAGGCCCGCTTGTTCTTTGTAAGCCATGCAGTTACCTGAAGCATGTTGTTACCTAATGTCCAGCAAGACAGTGTCCACAAAGTCGTTTTGCATCTCCCAGAGCTGGCCTCCGTTGTGCAGTCACTTGGCAGTGCTGTGCATGCCTGAGCTCATGCACAGGGTCTGGCTCTGTTTTGGAGGAGGTGTACAAAACCAGGATACCCCATCTCACAGTTTTTGAAGCTTTTAGGAAAAAAAAAAATAGAGACCTTTTTGGTAAAATAAGACATCTGCGGTTCGTTGATGTTTTGGTCGGTTCTCTCCATCGCCATATACGTGTTGCTGCTCCAGCTACGAAAATACAATACCTGTCTCACAGTTTTTGAAGTTTTCAGCATTGTGGTTTGTCGATGTTTTGCTCGGTTCTTTCCATCATCTAACAATGCTAAGACATTAATTAACCTTTTCAGTCTCTGACAACCCTCCTCACTTATATATTGAGCATTATGTCAGATGGGATGGAATAGCCTTTTGGCTAATTTGGGTTAACTGACCCCAGCTGCTGGCTAATTAGTTAACTACACCAGCTGGGTGCCCCAGCCATAGGGGCCACCAGCTCTGGTTCTCCTCCCAGCCCAGGTGATTGTTAACTCTATCCTAGCCAGAACCAGGACACATGGTTTCCATTAAGATCTGCTCCATAATCTTGCCAGGCACAAAGGTGAGACTGTCTGGCTTGTAGTTCCCCAGGTCTTTGTTTTTTCCCTTTTTAAAAATGGGGGTTATCTTTCCCCTTTTCCAGTCAGTGGGAACCTTGCCAGAATGCCACAGCTTCTCGTATATGATGGACAGCGGCTTGGCCACTTCGTCATCCAGTTCCCTCAGGACACACAGATGCACCTTCAGGTCCTGAACCTGATCTTCTCCTATGGTGGGCAGTTCTTCATTCTTCCAGTCCCTGCTTTTGCCTTCTGCAACTTCAGCAGTGTGGCTAGAGCACTTACTGATGAAGAATAAGGCAAAAAAAAAGTCATCGAGTACCTCAGCCTTCTCTGTGTCCTGGGTAACCACGTCTCCCATTTTCTTCCAGAGAGGGACAACATTTTCCCTAGTCTTCCTTTCATCATCGACGTAACTATAGAAGCTGTTCTTGTCTTTGATGTCCCTGACCAGATTTAACTCTATCAGGGTTTTGGCTTTCCTAACCCGATCTATGGCTACTCAGTCAATTTCTCTGTATTTCTCCTAGGCTACCTATCCTTGCTTCCACCCTCTGTAGGCTTCCTTTTTGTGTCTCAGTTTTGTCCAGGAGCTCCTTGTTCATCCACGCAGGCTTCCTCGCATTTTTGCTTGACTTCTTCTTTTTGGGACACATTGCTCCTCAGCTTGAAAGAGGTGATCCTTGAATATCAGCCAGCTTTCTCAGGCCCCTCTTTCCTCCAGGGCTTTATCTCCTATTACTCTGCAAAGTAGGTCCCTGAAGAGGCCAAAGTCTGTTCTCCTGAAGTTCAGTGTAGTGAGGTTTCTGCACAGGCTCCTTACTGCCCTAAGGATCTTGAAATCCACCATCTCATGGTCGCTGCAGCCAAGGCTGCCCTTGATCTTCACATTCCCCACAAAAGCCTCCTTTTTGGTAAGAACGTGGCCCAGAATAGCACCTCTCCTCTTTGGCTCCTGTATCACTCAGAGAAGGTGTCATGCTCCAAGTTCAGATGAGAGGAAGCCTCCCCTTGCATTCTAGCTGACCTCAGATGAGTCTGGGAGGCTAGGGGCGGCTCTCACACACCGGAGCGAGATTTTGCTTGTATTCTTGGGAACATAATTAAGACTCAAAACGGAGTCAAGCACCAGGTAACTTAATTCACCCGACAACAAGTTCACAAATGCAAGAGAAAGAGAGAAAGAAAGGAAAGAGGGGAAAAAAGCTTCAGTTCCAATACCTACCACCACGGAGCTGCGGTGTCCTGACAGTCCAGTCCACTTGGTGGGGGAACGTTCTGCCTGATGTTGGTTCCATCAGTGTTGGTTCCTTTCTGATGTTGGTTCCAATGATGTTGGTTCTGTCCAAGGTTGGTAGTTTCTTTCCTTTTATTGTTCATATCATTGCATATTCATTGTCCTTCCAAGAATGACATCCTATATTCCAAGAGCTGGTTTACTTGGCCACACCCCTCACCTGGCGGTGATATGCATGCCGATTACCATATCTAGGCACCTTTGTTCTTCTGGCCTTGGGTCTGGGTGCATGATTGGGGGTAAGGCTAGATTTCTCGGAATCAGCTCTGTATTCAGGTTGCAGAACAACAGGAAGAAAACAGGAATTGGCTTGCAAGATAAGGCAATTGGCTTGCAAGATAACGGGAAGACTCTAGTCCAATGGCTTGATTGGCTTGCAAGATAGCAGGAATTGGCTTGCAAAAAACAGGAAGAACTGATGTTCCATTGTTCAGGTGGTGGTCTGATGTTGCAACAATGTTGAGACAAACATTAAACACAGTCTTTTAAAGAAGGAAGTTATGATCAGTGCATTCCAAGAACCTCCTGGATTGCTTATGCCCTGCTGTGTTGTCCTTCCAAAAGACTGGGGTAGTTGAAGTCTCCCATGAGGATCAGGGCTTGTGAATGTAGGGCTGCTCCTTTCTGTCTGTAGAGAGTCTCATCCACTTGGTATTCCTGGTCAGACCTGTAACAGACTCCCACTATAGTATCTCCTGTCCCTGCCCTCTCTTTAATCCTGACACAGAAGCTCTCAGTCGGGTCCTCATCCATCCCCAGGTGGAGTTCCAGACATTCCAGCTGGCCATTGACATAGAGGGCAGCACCTCTATCCTTCCATTCCAACACTCAAGTCATAGGAACCATCTCACCATGTCTCTGTGATTCCACTAAGATCATAGCCCTGTAGACGTGTGCACATCTGACTTCCCTTGTTTATTCTGCATGGCATGTGCATTTGCATACAGCCATTTAGGTTGGGCCCCCAGTGAAGCTGATTTACTGCCTGGAGTGGCTGGAATTCCTTTGTGCTGCTCTTCAGGTGCTCTGGAGCCCCAAACATAAGAAGAATGTGGACCCGTTGGAATGAGTGCAGAGGAGGGCCATGAGAATGATCAGAGGGCTGGAGCACCTCTCCTACAAGGACAGGCTGAGAGAGTTGGGGCTGCTCACCCTGGAGAAGAGAAGACTCCAGGAAGACCTTACTGCAGCCTTTCAGTATTTAAAGGGGACTTATATGAAAGATAGGGAGAAACACTTTACCAGGGCCTGTCGTGATAGGACAACGAGAAATGGTTTTAAAATAGAAGGAGGCAGCTTCAAACTTGATATAAGGAAAAAAATTTTTACAATGAGGGTGGTGAACACTGACACAGGTTTCCCAGAGAGCAGGTAGGTGCCCCACCCCTGGAAACGTTGGGCTAGGTTGGATGGGACTATGAGAAACCTAATCTAGTGCGAGATGTCCCTGCTCCTTACAGGGAATTTGGACTAGATGACCTTTAAAGGTCTGTTCCAACCCAAACTATTCTATGATTCTATTCTATAAAGTTCCCTGTATGAACAGTGTAGGACAATGAAACAAATGCCTTGAGTGCATCTGCCATTTGGAAAAGCGTTTGAATTTTATTAATGTCTGAGATTGATGTAGAGGACTGTGATTAAACACATTAATTCATACTGATTTTCAGTTTCTCATTGTTCAGACCTGTGCACCAGTTGGCAGAATCATAGTCAAAGCCTTCAAACCACAATGGCAACATCAAGGTAGAACTGGATGGGACTCTGCGCAACCTGATCTAGTTGAAGATGTCCCTGTTCCTTGCAGGAAGGTTGGAGTAGATGACGTTTAAACATCCGTTCCAACTCAAACCATTCTATGATTCTATGATTCTGGGTTTATCCACATGTTGGGGTTCAACATGTGTTTCCTTCACTTCACGGTGTTTCACTGCAAGGTAAAAATCCTTTACATTTTTCATGAGGCCAAGCTGGAATATTTTCTGAGATTAGTAATCATTAAGTCAACAGTTTTATTAAAACCTATGTTTAACACTGTTTGTATGTTAACTAGGTTCAGAAAAGATAATGTTGGCTTTAGGAGGAATCCCTATGCCATATATTTAATGAAAGTCATACTCTTCAGTCACAGTAATTCAGACTTTACTAGTGATTATTTTTTTTTATTAGTCATGTACCTTAACCTGTAAAATTCCAGTTTCTTTGACTCTGTTCTCAAGTTTCAGTCTTTTACATTTTGGAATAGTCAATAAAACACAACAGAATTCTATACAAATATTCTGTATTGTTATAAATAAGTAATAAAGAGAAATTCTGGCATGATTGTAAGACAGAAATACAATTAGAATCTACCTTTTCCCTTGGATAACTTTAAGAGATATACTTTTAAAAAGAAATATGCACTATTTTCTTCTCCTTCCATTATGTAGATACCTGTGAACAGGCAATCATATGTCTCCCTTATCATTGCTACCAAAATCCGGAATAAACTCCTTAACAGCAAAGCGAAGTTAAGAAGCAGGCACTTCTTTATTGCAGCGCTGGGAGCACAGGGGATCGCTCCACCTAGCGTGTGCACCTGTCTGATTCAACAGCACAGTTAAATAAACATTTGATATACATATTCAATAGATTTATGAGAAACATTATGCAGAATCATCAACTTTCCAAGAAATCATTATAATACGTCTCCTCCCATTCTCGCATACTTAGTCATTTGAGTCGGGGGTCTTCAGGTGGTCTCGGGTGTTGTCAGGACACCCCCTCTTCAAATTCGTGGTCAAACCCCTCCTTGAATTTTCCATATATGGTCCTGAGAACAAGGTCACCTTGCCCCTGAATCTTTTGGCTTGAAAGTGATGGCTCAGAGCCCAAACTGCATAGCTGGTGCCTTGTTCTACCACTCCCCAAACTACCCCCCACATGATAGGCTAATTTATTTCTAAGATAAAGCTGATTTATATTTCTAAGGTAAGGATATTTCACATCTCTAAGATAAGGATGCTAGGGTAAGGATATTTCATATAAAATTTAACCCTACAGTTCTATGGTTAGCAAGAAATCACCCCATATTTATATTCCAGAATCATATTGATCAAGTATTTTCCTATTAGCAATCATTGGTATTATCGTTGATTATAATTCTACTGATTAAAGTCCTAGATACCCAGATTGATACAGGAAAGATAGGGGGTTTCCTAGCAGCGAGCTGGTATTCATAACAGATTCGCGACGTTTTGGAGGTTCTGCAACATCATGATAGAATGCAGTGATTATTCAAGTCCTACAGATTTGATTTGTTTCCTTTTATTTACTTTAGCTCAGTTCCTCAAAAATTTCAGCTAGCCCATATTAAATCATATTATTCAGTTTAATATTAAATTTTTAGCTTTGCTATTTGGTCAAAGGAAAAAACACAATATATATATTAGAGCTACAAGAGTTACAGTTTTCATCCATCTAAACCCTTTCTCTAACTTTTTGAAAAAAATTAAATTGTTTTAAGTATTGGAGATATCCGTCTATATGGATAATTTTCCTATGTTTTTTCCACTTGGATGATGTAATTGCTATTCAGAAATGCCAGACCAAGAACATGAAACAATATAAGACATAATTTAATATAAAGAATTATCACTTATCTCCACCCTAGTGAGTCATTACGACTGATCACTGAAGTCTGTTAAATATTGCTGCAAAAGAAGCTACTATCTCTGACCTTCTTGAGTCTCTGACTTTTTTCTTTTATGACTGTTGCTGTAATAAACCAAGCATAGAATCATAGAATAGTTTGGGTTGGAAGGGAACATTAAAGGTCATCATGTTCAACCCTTCAGCAAGGAGCAGGGTCATCTTAAACTAGATCAGGTTGCTCAGATCCCCATCCAGCCTGGCCTTTAATGTTTCCAGGGATGGGGCACCTACCACCTCTCTGGGAAACATGTGTCAGTGTTCACCACCCCCGTTGTAAAAAATTTTTTCCTTATATCAAGTTTGAATCTGCCTCCCTCTATTTTAAAACCATTACCCTCATCCTATTGCAACAGGCCTGCATAAAGAGTTTCTCCCCATCTTTCTTGTAGGCCCGATGGAGGTACTGGAAGACTGCTATCAGGTCGTCTCTTCTTCAGGGTGAACAGCCCCAACTCTCTCAGCCTGTCTTCAGAGGAGAGGTGCTCCAGCCCTCTGATCATCTTTGTGGCCCTCCTCTGGACTCGCTCCAACACATCCACATCCTTATGTTGGGGGCACCAGAGTACTCCAATAACAACACAGTAATAGATCTTAAGTGGAGGTTAAACAAAGCAGTAATTACTTCAGCACTTGATTTTTTGCTTACTTCAGAAGCTACATGTCTAGCAGTAGCAAGAAATTTAGTTGTGCTATCTATTTTCAAACAACAAAAATGTCTTTCTCTCTTCCTTTTTTTTTTCTGTTTAAAGAAGCACTTGACTACACAAATTCTTTAAAAGAAAACATTTCTGAAAATTAGAAGAGATTCAGAGTACTATACCTTTAATGTATATCACATGTAATATATGGTACTATATGGAATTGCAGAAAAAGCATTTGGGGATCTGAGGAATGGTTTTGTACATTGGTCTTAAATTGCTTTATATTGAACAAAAAAGCTCTGGCAATGCCTTCCAGTATAATTCCATAAAGATTACTTAATTATACTCTGCAGAAGCACTGGATGGCAAAGTCTAACTTAAGGTATATCACATAGGCTTTGTTATCTACCAAGCGGCTATTTGTTTATTCCAAATATGTTCCTTTAAGTCCCTCATTAATTATTCTTAAGCTTCCAAGTTTACGTTCAGATCCAAAAGCATTATAGCATCTCATGCTCCTCTTTGCCTAAGAGGCATTGAAATTTTAATACTAGATAGAGTGCCCCAAGGCTATATTCTAACATTATTATGCACACTATATGATATTGCCAAAGTTCATAATGAACCATGTTAAATAGTAACCAAATATTTTAATAAATGTATTTCATTGGGTAAGGACATTGCTGCAATGTTTGCTTCCTTGGCAAATCTATTGATTAAAGAAACTCTTTAACAGATACTTTCAGTCCAGTACAGTTCTCTTCAAAAATTTTAGGGATTGGGCCATAAAAAGTTTTCTAGTTTCAGGAATCTTTCCATAGAAATCAATATGAACATCTCTTAATAGAATTTTCAACAGCTTTTAAATGAAAGCAAAATTTATCAGGAATGTATTCCTATATTTATTATATATCATTAAAACCCACAAAATATTTTGGTTCAAGAACAGTTGCTACATATGGATAGGAGATTACATCATTTGCTTATGTAGATATATAAACATTGAAAATTTGTTAATAACATCATTGGCTGCAACTTAAAATATCTGAGTTAATATACGACTCAAGCACACAAGGAAAAACTGCTGTAACCTGCTGACAGCATGGCAGAAAAATTCGATGGATATGATTTCCCCCTCCTCTTTTCTTCTCCAGATTATTCTGCTATTTTATAGAATCATAGAATCATAGAATGGTTAGAGTTGGAAGGGACCTTCAAAGGTCTTCTCGTCCAACCCCCCTGCAAGGAGCAGGGACATCTCCGACCAGATCAGGTTGCTCAGAGCCTCATCCAGTCCGGCCTTGAACGTTTCCAGGGATGGGGCTTCCATCACCTCTCTGGGAAACCTCTTCCAGTGTTCTACAACTCGCATTGTAAAAAATTTTTTCCTAATATCCAATCTAAATCTACCTCCCTCGGTTTTAAAACCATTACCCTACTAAACAGCCTCTCCCCATCTTTCTTGTAGGTCCCCTTGAGGTACTGGAAGACCGCTATCAGGTTTCCCTGGAGCCTCCTCTTCTCCAGGCTGAACAGCCCCAATTCTGAAAGATTTTGAGTGCTTAGAAACTCTCTCTTCTAAAAGCTATATTGCCACTAGATGAGATGAGACCTTATCTACTACGTGAGAATGCATTTCTAATAAAGCACCATCTACAAAAATCTCATGTTTTGAATTTATTTTTAGCTATGCCCCAAGATGTCTTGAATCTGACGCTCTTCAAAACTGCTATATTTGCCATTTTATTCAAACAATTCCCCTTTGAAAAAGTTTAGAATTTCATTATGTCCTTTGTGTTTTCACTTTTACAGTAATATTGTCCAAACTGATTCCAGTGTCCCACATGCAAACAAAAGATTTAAAGGAGTATTCTATGATGTCATCAGATTATTGCAGTGAGTTCAGTCGGACAGATTTAAAGCATTAAGAACCCCTCAGGTAGAGACTAGTGCTTCCTTATCTTTCATTATCTATGTTATTGAAATAATGCAGCCCAATAAGACCAAAAAAAGTGAGTGTGGGGCAACACGATGTGCACACTATGGCTTTTTTTTCCTGCTAGCTTACCCTTGTCCTGTACTGAGTACTGGTTACCCATTAGCAGTTGGAGCATATTAGAGGTATCCCTGGGTATGACTTGCTGTTTTGCAATCCTGAGTGAATCTACTTCATGCTTCCAGAGAGTACTTTACAACATGAACCAAAACATACTAAAGGGAGGCCATAAGGAGGTTCTTCCCTCCTCCATCTGCTTCCCTCTTCTTCCCTTCACTTCCTATCACCAGCTGCTGTAAGAAGAAGGATAAAAATACTTCTATGCTGGGAGCAGGTACCATTTCCAGATCTATTAATCTACTATATTTATTGCCACTGCATCCTTTCTGCTGTACACTGCCCAGCATGAAAACCAGCTCTGCTTCACTCTCACTTAATGTTCTTGCTGACATAGTGCTGTGCCAGAAAGATAGACATGACTGCCAGTAAACTAGTATCTGATGAGATAAATAGTTTTGTGGCATGTAAGGCCAGAGTAGCAGTAAAACCTAGGCAACGGGTCTAATTTTTTTTTTTTATCAGCTAGAGGAATATATACAACTCAGAGTTGTAGGGATTCTGTCCCAAGCTCTTTACAAAAGTAAACTACGTTAGCAGTTGAAGACCCAGATTGAAATGCAGAATATTTTCTGTTATTTAATATGATGGGATGAACTGTGATTTTTATCCTTTCCTGGGTGGTAACTACAAATGCAGCAATTCAAATAAGAGGCAGGAGTTCAATAACTTCCTAACTGGCTATATAAGGTAGCCCACCTGCTTTGCTCTGAAAGAAAATGAGTTGGGGTAACGCAGTTTGGGAATTTCAGTAATAATCAGAGTCAATTGAAATTATAAATACTCAAAGCCATTCACACAAAATGTCTTTCATTTACTCCTTGGGTGCTCTATAGTGTAATCAGACCTTTAAAGAGAACATTTCCTCCCACTGTGAAAGCCTCTTTTTATAGTGTAATAAGGTTTGTAGGAGTCCATTTGGGAAAACATAGTTATCTTGGGAAATGATTCACAATTTATTTCACCTTGCCTGGGGGCTTTCCTCTTAACATGTTTTCAGCCATCAGGTTTTAAAAGTTAATAAAAATAGAATAAAACTTTCACTTTTTTTTTTTTTAAACTGCAGTTTACAGCCACCTGCCAGTGTAACATAGAATACGTGACTGCTGGAGATAAAAGGCAAGGATAGACATGGTTCTATCCATGGTTCTAAAATCTACTGCCATCTTCCTTTCCTAAGGTAGAAAAAGCTCAAAAAAATTTAATGCTTCTTCATGGTCAGAGCCTTCTGAAATTGCTAATAGTCTAAGCATTGATTGTTGAAGAGATCTTCTTGAATTGCTTTTTTTGGAGCTACAGTTTGAAAATAGAGAATTATTGGAGAAAAATAAAACTAGGAAGGACATTTTAGATTTTGGATAACTTGTTAAATATCAACCAGTGTAAAGTTTTTAAGAACACTGTAAGTAATTAAAAAGTTGAATTCTTAAGCTAGAAATTTTTAAACCCTTTAGATTCTTTGTTTTTCATTCATTTTCCTTAGTTTTTCTTGGACAACTCTCATACTCATTACTGTTAACTACAAGCATTTACAGTAGGTAATACTACACTCTTGCATTTTTTTCACTTATGAAATCTGGCAGATTTCAATTTTTTCTGTGAGTGTTGCTGCAAAAGATCTACTATAAGGTTATTCACTGTCTCAAGCATAAAGATGAAAGATTTGATGACATATAATGAACTATAATGCAGATGAAAAATAGTGAGGAACAAAATAGGAAACAGATATGACAAAATTTATAACAGAAAAATAAAGGAAAAAAGAGTGTCTTCTCAGAGTCCATATCTATCCTGTAAATCTCAGAGAGACTACTTTCTACAATGTACAAACAATATGCATGCACACACAAACAAAAACAGAAGCAATACAGATTGTTTCCATTTTGTTCAAATAATTTTTAATATTGATTCAATATAAAAAAAACTTCTTCAGCTTCTTCTGCTCTTGGTAGTCTTAGAGGTCTTTCCAACATTAAAGATTCTGTGATTCTATGAACTTGTCTGGGATGTGAACTGAAGGTATTCCAGTAGACAGAGAATGAGACAGGCCACAACAGCCAAGTAGAAAATAATTCATAACTGTCAAATATGATGTAGTTTTACAAGGAATTCATAGTTGACTTTTAGACTTCATGATTATGTTTCATACTTTTACATAAATTCCACAATCTTCTATGGCTTTATAATATTCTTCACAGTTTAAAGCCATTGAAATGTGCAATTACACAAATAAAATATTTAATATATTTTGTTGGATGTTTAGGAATATTTACTAAGAATATTTTATAAAGAATATGTGACATGAAAGGAGGCAGGTTTTGTATTAACTAGAATCTATAGCTCCACAATCAGGAAAAAATGCAGATGGTTTGATTCCTTGACCTTTAAGAATTAGATTTTCACTGGAAATTAACACCATAATTTATAGCAAATTCAAATAAAATAATAACAGAAATTAAGAATACAACATTAATGAATTTTAAAATCTCAAGAGAGTAACCACTTAAAGGAAAATACACAAGGGTTTTAAGGGTTTAATTCACTATCTTTATTCTGGAAAAGCTGAGTTGAAAGAATGTAAAATGCCTTGGGTGATTTTGATAGAAATTCTATAATGCATGGCAAATGTACTGAGGAGAAGTGGTAAATATTTAAGAAATACTTGAGCAGACTGCAACTGAAATCCATTCCTGTTTAATTTTAAACAGCAAAAAGGTCAGGAAAGGCCGACATTATTAAGTAAGGTGATATAAAGAGCAGTTCAAGCAAGAAGTGAAAAGTGTTAAAATATATACACATGGTATAGTAAAGAACAAGATTGGCAGATCTACAAAAATATGCAGAAGTAAGTTAAACTGATAACCGCAGGAACAAAATGAAATACTGAAAGCCGAATTACATATAATACTGCAGTGAACAAAGGGTCCTTTAAGTACAGTAGCAACAGAGAGCTGAGAAAAAAAAAAAAGAAAATTGGCCTACTATGAAAATTACAGGATAATTTTGAGATAGGAAATGTGAGATAAACCAGTAATCTTATTTTTAGCTTGGTTTCCTGAGGAATATGTTTCACATCACCATTTTGTCTGTCCTTTTGAAGGATTAGCTGTTTCAGCTATATTTGACAGTGGAAGGGAAGTCTTTTAGGATGCTTGGTGAGCCTACCTGTTTACTGTGCAGTCAGAGCCATTTCTTGCTAGCCAGGAGACAGAGGAAAGAGTTGACAGTATTTTGGAAAACAGCTCAGGTACAGGCAGAGTTTGCGAGTACTGCAGCAGAAGCGGAAGCAAGTCATGGTGGAGAAAATATATGAAGCATATGTATGGGATGCAGGACCAGTTGGTGGGAGGTGGTGGCATCAGAGTTCATTCTGGTTCCTTGTCACAGATCGGTGTTAGAAACTAGAGAGGATATCTTTTGAGTGAAGGAAAAAGTTAATTTGATTAAAGTCTCCCTCTTGTCTGCCTGAAAACTGTGTAGAAGATGTGAAATGCTGGATCATATCCTGTTTGATTTGTGATTGGTATGCATGATTGAGAGCAAAATTTGACTCAATGCTGTTTACTCAGACAAAAGGCAAAGTTAATCACATACCTGCAGAGAGGTATTCTGGACAAAAAAGTCAGACTCTTTTTAAATTGTCTTTGTTGGCACATATTCTTCAGAAGAAATACGAAGCAAATAACATCCATCACAAGGTGTGATTGTAACTCCAGACCACCTGCTTCTGACCCAGACAGATCAACACCAAGCTGTGTAGATTTATCTAAGCTGCAGGGAGTTGTACCCAGACACACTGCTGCTTTTCTCTAATTCATTTTTATTTTTCCACACTGCTTAAAATCTACTTAATTCCTGACACTTTTATTTCTAGCTGAATAACTCATAGGAAAAAAAAATGACAACAGGACTTGAAAGGCAATAATAGGGAAAAAAAACACAACAAAACTGTGTTCTAGAAATGCTTTAATGCATTTTTTGTGTTTCTTCTCTGATATGAAAGCTTAATTAATTGAAACCTTTACATGTCATTCCATGCTTCACACAGGATAACAGAGGACCAAATCTTGCAGGAATTTGCATTAATTTCATCAATGGGATATAAATGAGAACAGGATAAAAGCTTCATCTAGCATCGAGTATTTCTCTGCTACCATTTTATCATACTAATTCCTTGTACTTTACTGGAAACTGGTTATTCCAAGTCATCAAATCTGTCTTTTATTATTTGAGGTAACAACATCCTGTAATCACTTCCAAAAACTATTCAAGATAGCACCTTACTGTATCAGGTGTTAGCCCATTGGACTCACTACATTTATTAAAAATCTATTGCAGAAACGATGTTTTTGATGACTGGACACCTTCTGATGACTGGAGACCTTCTGATGACTGGCTATGTTCTAAAATACAGCCTAAATTTATTGAGAGATAGCTTATATCCATTTGCTCTTGCATGAACATTGCCTTTTATTTGTATTATATTGTATCTGTATTTGTCCTTTATTTATATTGTATTTCTTCTTCCTTTCATGTACTCTGATCCACTAGAAGTGGTCCAAGAAGTCAATCCCTAGCTTTTTTTTTTGTTGTTGTTATATAAGGGCCTTTACAGTCCCTTAAACATATCAGCCAGCTTCATCTTCACCTGTTCCCATTTCAATTCATAGTTTAAGAAGAAGATATTCTGTATTTCAGATTATTTTGTAGAATCATAGAATAGTCCAGTTTGGAAAAGGCGTTGAAAGACCATCTGATCCAACTTGTTGTGGGAAAATGAGGCTAGATGAGATTATCTAGCACCCTATCTAACTGAATCTTGAAAACCTCCAGCAATGAGGAGTCTACTATGTCCCTGGTGTTCCATCATTGTTCTTATTTCTTCCTTTTGTCGAGATGAAACATGTCCTTTTTTTCCTATCAAGGCTCAGGAATGCTCTTTTTTTTTTTTTTTTTTTTTTTTTCCTACTGGACATGTCTTGTTTGTACTCTCATGGAAACATCACATCTTAATTATCATATGAATAGGATTTTTTCACTTCCAATCATACCCACCTGAGGAAACGTCACTTTAAAAATAAAGTTCTTCTTAGCACCTTATAGACAAATTGTTTTAAATTTATGGCACTTTATGCCACCCCAAACTCTCAGTGACCAAATTGATTAATTAATGAAAATACTAAATAAGATCACCCTCTAGACCGGTCCTTGCAAAACTCTACTGTTGTTCATTGATGTCTTTCAAAGGTCTCTAAACAGGAATGTAAGTAACCATTTACTCATATGGCATAACTGCTCGTGCCTATTTGATGTGATTTAGTAAATATCTTCTTCATTTTACAGACATTGAAAAGAAACTGAGAATAGTAAGACGACAAATTCAAGGCCAGACATAATCTGAAGTAGGAACTGGCATTAAATTCTGGCTGAACTGTACCAAATTCAGCCAGACACAAATCCATAGAATTTTTGTCTTTTGGGAGTAAGTACATTCTAAAGGATGGATTTATTTTGTACGTATTTACCTTTTTTAAGTCAAGTGAGATTTCAGATGACACTTCCTTCAGCAGTAAGACATGCTTAAACCTTCTAATTACTGTACTTAAGAGAGCTTCAGCCTGATTTTTGTTTAAGCCAAATCAGAAATTAATGCACTCAAACACTGAGTGCTGTTCTTAGAACAATGGTGTTTAATGTGATGGCATTCACATTTCTTTCTGAAGAAATTGATTTTAAAAATTGTTTGTTACTGCATATTATAATCTCCAAGGTATTAAGACTTTAAGTACAATGATTTAAGTTTATTTGCAAAACAGTAACTGAACTCATCTTTAGTTTAATAATTCAGTAAATTTTAAAAAATCATTAACAATTCTGCAGGGTAATTTTTTCCACAGCTTTAAAAAGCTGACTGTTATTAAATGGTATGGTACTTTCTTACACCTATGATGCAATGACAGACTGTGCAAGAGCAGGTTGAGTGCTTATCAGCTCAGTTTTGTTTTATTTGTTTGTTTTACTGAGCTCTGTTCTGCACAATGCTCTAGGAAAATAAAAATATATAAAATGATGAGCTATGCAGAATATGATTTTAGCTTTGTTTAGTTTTCTAGCAAAAGGTATGAAGACATCCAATTCTAACATTTTATTGGGTTGCTAAAAGAGAAATCCAAAAACTCTGCTTTGTACATAACGAATATCCAGTTTGTTTGGTTGTTTAAAGAAAATGCTTCCCTTTTTCTTTTTAGTAATTGTGTTGGTTATATCTTTTTAGGAATGAATAAAACTTTGGTTACATAATTTGCATCTCCTATGTTTTAAATTTCCCTTCATAGTTTTCTGTTTTGATTTAAGACAAAACTTTTTAACAGCCATTTTTTTCTTTTGGCCAAACTCTTCTGTTACATTAGGTGAATACCATTCCTGTTGCTTTAAACAACATTTTCAAAAATTTACTCTAATTTCAGTCCCAGTCTTAAGTTTCCCATAAGCAGACAAACTAGAGTTACATGTCTTTTTTTTTTTTTTTAAATTACTTTTTGTGGTGTACCTTTTAGGCTTTCATAAGAGAAGGGCAAATTTAAGAAACGTCTAATCAGAAGACAATTTAGAATTCGTACTAATAAGTTTGCCATTCCACTCAATCCACCGCGGAAATGAAAATCTTCTGCAAGAAAGATTCGTACTTAAACCTTCTTGTCCATGAATTACGAATACGCATTTTAAATCACAGAAAAAAAATAAATCTGAGTACTCAATTGTTTTTGCCTGCACACTGAGCAGCTGTGGTAGCTTTTCACTTCTGCGTATAGCCTATGACATTCCTCTTCATTGGTAATGCTTAGCTCCTTTAACACATTCTATAAGGCTGCATATAATGTAGATTTTACACTGTACATAGAACTTGCCATAGTTTTAACACAGCATATTAAATGCCACTGTATGAAAGTGACTTTTTCCATCTCACTAGATTAGTGTTTTAATGTTCTCCCTTAAACACATTGTTGATATAAAATTTTTATATTAGATTCACTCTAATAATTAATGAAATATTTTAATGGAATGACCTCTATGTTCTGAACCGTAAGAATAAAAAACCTGTTAGGGAAAGAAACTTAGCATAGTAAAAATCAACATTTCTATATTCCTCGTTATTTTTCAAATTTATTATAAAGTTTTCCATTTCTTTCAACACAGGAGGTATTTCTCAATTTCTCAACTGAGAAAATTAATTTTCTCATTTTTTCATCATTTTCTAGTTCTGCTTAGTTGTATCAAATCTAATTCTTTCAGCCTGATACATTCTGTTTCAACTGGGTTTGACTCAAAGGAGCATGTGAATAGCCCAAATGAGTCACACCAAAGGTTATCTAGTCTTTATGCATCTCAGATATACAAATTTATCACTCATGTCAGCCAACCTGTTAAGGAATGTATGCCCAAGGAAGAGCAAGGAAAGACTGCAGGATATTCCACTCATTACTCTACTAGTCTCATGTAAATCAAGTATGTTTTAATGTGATCATTTAAATGTCAATAATAATTACACTTTATTTATCTGTATATAAAAAAAAGCTTCAAGATGATTGATTGTTGCAATTTTTCTAACGTGAAATGTTCTGAGCCATAGTCATCTAAGTTTCTGCGATTAGTGGTTCCTATTTTTTTGTTATATCATCTTTGAGCATTTTCTCAGTAATAGCTCTTAAAATCTGAAGACATCCTTAGAGTATAATATTCAAGCCTCTCAGAATTTAGCAAGAATTTTTCTATGAAGTTGACAAAATTGAAAATTTCTTTTGATAAAATTAAAAAACAATATGGAATAAGAATGCTTAGATTTGTCATATCTTTAATGATGAAGAGAACTAACCAACTTGCTAATTTTATATGTAATATACCTTATTTTAGAATTTCAGGTACCTTTGTTCCAGAAGCCTGGAAAGCCTTTTTCCAGTCAGTAGTTTGCATAACAATCTGAAAAAGAGAAATATTGTACTTCTGTAATGATACCTTGCATTCAGACTTATTGTTTTCTAATTTACTTTTTTAAAATCCATTTCAATCTATGGTGGCAACCATCTAAGAGCTGAATCACAAATAGCAGTTTATACCACATCATATTTCTTTTCATCTTTAATGATTTTAAAGAGCTAAAGGAACACTGTGGTACCTGGACTACTGTGGTAGTTTAGCCCTCATCACCACACAGTTTCTCCCTCAACCTCCCCCTCCCTGGGGGTGATGGGGGAGAGAAATTGGGCAGAAAGGAAAATCTGTGGGTTGAGATAAAAACAGTTTACTAAAACAGCAAAGGAAAATTACAATAATAACAGAATATAAGGATATTAATATATACAAAATGAACAATGCACAATTTCTCACCACCTCAGGTCTGAATGACCAATACAGTCTGTCCCAAGCAGCGATCATGGAAACAAAACTGAGTAGCAAGCAAAGGAGCGAAAGGGAGCCAGCAAGGTACAGGGGATGATGTCAGCATCAGACGAGATCAGAGAGATGAGAAGGTGGAATATGGATGCTCCCCCTGCCTCCATGGGCAACTCCCACTTACATACTGATCATGACATTTATCACATGGAATACTCTCTTTGGCCAGTTTGGGCCAATTATTCTATCTTGTGCCCAGTTTCCTGCATCTGCACACTAACGAGACTTAGCAAGCCAGAGAGTGTTCTTGGTCTCATTAACAACAAATCATATCATCAGGGTGTTTTTATCAACATTCTTCACATATGAAATCTAAAACACACCGGCTACTGAGAGGAAAATTAACTCCATCCCTGCCAAAACCAGGACAACTGCCTGTTAAAATTAAAACAAAAAAACTCACCAAACCTGTCCAAACCCCTGCCAAGAAACCAAACAAAAAAAAACCCTTAGCTATGCTTTTTCTGTGTTAAAGTAGCAGAGTTTTTGGGTTTTTTTTCCACAATGTGTTAAACATACAAGTAAATTCAGAAAACTTGATATACCTCTAAAAGTTATTTATGTTTATTTTCTGCACCAGAGTTCTTCAGAGTCATTTAAAAAACCTCAAACAGTGTGTGCAATGTAGTTGTCTTCTCCTTATATACTCAGGCACTTTGTTGCCACATCTCAAAGCCTAAAGGCTAAAGGCTGTCCAGGTGAAGCAGGAGTGTGAACACAGTAGAAGTGTACCTGTGAGACACATTTGCCATGTATTACAGGCGGTGAGGTATAACGCAGAAAACAGTATCAATGGCTTTGCTAAAGTCCAGGTAGATAACATTCACAGCCTTTCCCTCACCACTAGGTGGGTCACCTGGTCATAGGAGATCAGATTGATCAAGCAGTACCTGCCTTTCATAAACCTCAGTTGCCTGGGCCTGATCCCCTGGTTGTCCTGCACATAGGACTTGCTGGATCTTCTGTTGTTATGACATAGATAATAAATCTGTATTTATTACTCTACCATTATTCACAGATAAACTAGTTTTCTCTAAAGCTTTTGGTACTGTGTCTGTTACCATGTCCCAAAACTATAGCCTGAGAGTGCCACCTCAAACCTTCAGCTAGAGAGGCTTTTCCATCAGATTATCTTTTTAATGTTTACATTATATATGTAATATAATAATGTAATATACTAATGTATATATCCATGTATGCACAGACACAGTTTCATTGTAATTTTTAATCAATAAGTATAATTCCCCAGGATAATTCTGGATAGATAAATCACAAAAAAGGAAAGTGTATGGTCAAAGAGTCTATGATTATGGTCAAAGAGTCTATCAACTGCCCAAAGAGAGTTTGTCTCCCAGCAGTATTTTTTGACACAGAACAAATTCAGTGTAAGGTGAGTGGAAATAATTTTCTTGCACCCCAAGTGACTAGTCAAAGGAGATTCTGAAGTATTGATTTCTCCTCATATTTCTTTCAGTAAAGAAATCCTGTAAAATACTTTATGTGGAAAAAAATTTGTTCAACAACTGAAGTAATTTGACATTAATTCACCTCCTAGCTAAAAATTAATATGAGTAATAATTCACCTACTGGATTCATTCCCACACAGAAAACATTTACTTACTTTATTTATTTATTTATTTACTTTTACTGAAATAAATTAGAAGCTACTTCCTTTGGTTTCCAATTTTTTTTCTGGAATCTTCATCTCATTAACAAAAAGGTCATCTTGAGGAAGCTCTCCTCACAAAAAGAAACCCCAACAAAAAACATTTGAAATATTTTGCACATCGCTAGTCCAATATAAATTATTCGTTTTACAGTATAAATTATATCATGTTTCCTCCATTTTGGCAGAAAGTACTCCATATCATTGCTTTCTCCTGACTGAGCAGAAAGGGGAGATCTAGTTAAGGAAATAATCTTCAAAGTCAATATGAAACACACTGTTGTATAAGCTTCATTATTATCTTACATACAATTGTATTTTCAGACAAAGTACTTCATTAATATAATTCCATACTCAAATAATACCATGTCATGTATACCAGTAATGTCTCATGTAGATGTCCCACCTCCTCGTCTGATCACCAGCCTGGAGTTTACTGTCTCTCTTGTTCTCTCTATACTTTCGGTATCAGTGACTATTAAAATGTCTTGTACAGAGTGGACTAGTTTCAGCATGAGGAATGACAGCAATGCAACCTCTGAATACTCAATAGCTTACTACGGCGTGGGTACTCCCAAGAGATAAGAGATAATGTTTCCAATTTCTACATATAAATCCTACAGAGGCAGAGTTTAAAGTCATCTCCTCTACCTCTCCTGTGAATGCTTTAAGCACAAGACTATATTGCATTCCAAGTTGGAGCTCTGCAGAATAGCTTTGTCAGGAGAGATTAGACCTTTTATATGACATAACGTATCAAATCATAAAGAATGATGACAATTACGAATACTTAGTCTGATGCTAAATATTCATTGTTGCTATTGTCACTCTACGTAATACAAATTTCTGTGTCCCTGTAAGAATATACAGTTATACCCTATATGATCCCATAGGGCAGGAATTATATATTCATTATTGCAAAAACATTTATCTCTCTTTGTGAAAATACAGGTTGTCCCTCACAGACTTCAGAAATTCCAATTTGAATTAACAAATAAACTCATAACACATCATACTCTAACAATAAGGAGAGATACCTTCCTCTCTGCCATTTGTTTTGTTAATCGCTGTAATGATTAACTTACCTTTTCTTCTTTTGTCATGAGAATTTCTTGGATGTGTATTCTGTCTCCTAGTTCTTTTGGCAAATAGTATATACTCAGCCAGGAAAAGACTATTACAGCTTTTTAGAGAAGGAAGAAGAATCAGTGAACTGAAAGGAACTGGAAGAAGCAGCATTACAGAGATAAGCACTTTTTAAGTGTTGAACAGTGTGCAGGTGAACATGTCACTTTGATTACCACTAGGGTTTACTTTGGAGTACCCTAGACTTATGCTAGAGATCTGATTTTAAGATGTGTGGAAGAGCTGCGTTTAGCACTGTGAATTTAATTGGGGCAAAAAAAAAAAAAAGCATTAAAAAGCAAAACTTAGTGCTAAAATTTGTCAAGCTTGGCTTTACATCCGTTGTGTGGATAAGCACTTTTCCTAAACTAGTCCATGATATGTGCTACAGGTGTTTGATGCCCCATCCCTGGAAACATTCAAGGTCAGGTTGGATGAGGCTCTGAGCAACCTGACCTAGTTGAAGATGTCCCTGCTCCTTGCAGGGGGGTTGGACTAGATGACCTTTGAAGGTCCCTTCCAACCCTAACTGTTCTATGATTGTATGATTCTGTGACTGATTTAGTCATGATATAATTATCTTATGTTAAATACAGTTGATTGTCCCTTTATATGATGTCTAATCTAATTATTTAACATCAGCAGCATAAGTCAGGCAACATCTTTTGAGATCACCTGGAAAGGTCAGCATTTTCTCTGTGACATAAGCATGTTGCAGACTCCCCTTATTGTTGCCTTTCCACACAGAATGCCTTTCCCTTACCCATTCATCTTAGCACTTCTGCAAAGTTCTTTAAAGCATCCACTATAACCATGACAGAAGATAATCACAAATAAAAAAGTTCAAAACTAAAGGATGTATTCATCAGAGAAAATACAGCCTACAAAAGAAAGAATTTGGTATATTTTCCCCAGGGTTACAAAAGAATTCTTCTCTCACCTACTCTCAAGTTGTCAAGGAAAAAATAAGTAGGTAGGTAGGTACATAGGCATACAAACATAGGCAAGAGGAGTTCTTCCAGCAAATCAGAAAAGGAAAGAAAAAGAAGAGAGAAGACATGAATGTCTTGTAAAGATCAGTAACAATAACTAAAAGACACAAACACTCACACTGAACACAATTTGATATTGAATATAGAATGAGTTACTCTAACTGCTCCTATTCCAAGTACAACATATTCTTTACAGATAATTACTTCTTCCCCCACTTTTTCTTTTTTTTTCTTCTCTTCTGCTAGCATATTTTCTTTCTGGGATCTACTTTTTTTTTTTTTTTTT
>WHYT01014147.1:7802-51310 GCA_009806455.1 Tetrax tetrax
GGGGGGTACACAAACGGATGCGGGGCCACCCCGCCTGTGTGACTAACGCCGCTGCTCTCCGTCCCTTTCCACCAGTGTAACAATGACTACGTGCCCGTCTGCGGCTCCAACGGTGACACCTACCAGAACGAGTGCTACTTGAAGCAGGCTGCCTGCAAGCAGCAGAGCGAGATCCTCCTGGTGTCCGAAGGATCGTGTGCGACTGGTATGTACGACGTGCTCCAGGCTGCCTGCTGACCTTGCCCCCAAATAAAATAACCTGTGGGTGGTGAAAGCCATTTGAATCCCTGCTTTGAATTCATTATGGGTTAATTCTTTGCAGTCTTAGGTGTGAGAAGTTGCTGCCATCCTTCCTTTTTCAGTAACTAACTTAGTATAGGCTCCCAGCCTGTGGTGCAGGGTACCCTTGGCACCGTTTCAAGGAGCACGGTACAGAAGTTAATTTCTTTTTTTAATATCTATCTTGTGCTCCTGATCATCCTGTGCACTGCGTACACTTCTGAGCTGATACCACAAGTAATGGGAAGCAGATTAAACGAGCAGATGTCTGATAAGTGGGCATCTGGATTACCACAAACCTCTCCATAATCTGCAGAGATAGAACTGGAGAGTTATTGCCTGCAATCCAGTTCCTTAGCTTTTCCTTAAGCACGTAGGGCCAGATTCCCAGCTGGTATGATTCAACAGACCCCTGGTTGTGATGAGCCCTGCCAATTTATACCAGCTGAAGATCTTGCCCAAAACACACTTAATGAACAGGTCTGTGCAACAGGTTTTTTCTTTTCCGCAACTTTTTGGAAGAATTCATTAAAGAGTGTACGTGAAAACTGACTGGCATTTGAGACATCTTGCTTAACTCTGAGCATTGTGAGCTGCTTGTAGCTCTACTTTTATCAAACAGCTAGAAAGGTGAATGAGCAAAATCAGTCAGGAAAACTGAGTTGCTGGTGTGCAGGAGTTCTTGATGTTTTTCTTTTGTGCTCAGTATCTGTTAGAGGTGGGCAGTGAAGTTTAGCTTGAAAAGAGCAGGAGGAGTAAGTCTTTGTTCTTGAGAGAGTTCTTTAAACTTAAAGCAGATTTTTTTCTTGGCTGAGGATAGAGGAGTCAATAAAAAGTGCATTAGACAAACTTTTTGTAGTGCCATAATTTTGCATCTCGTACACGTGAGAGAAAATAAACTTATTTCCCTGGAAATGTTCTTCTCTCAAGCTGTTACTTGACAATTTTCTAGAGGAGAAAAATATATGCTGCAATTTTTTTTGTCTATGAATTGGTATTAAATGGAGCTCAGCCTGACAAAGCCTATTGTGGCATCAGATTTGTTCAACTTAGTAAATTCTCTCAGCACAGCAACTGGTCTTTTTGGGTTCAAACTTTTTGATTAAAGGGATAATTCTAGTGCATTGCTACATTTTTTCCTAAACTTGCTCACTTACTGGCAATGCCTGTGTTGGAAGCATTCTCTCTGAAGCACATTGTGGATTTCAGAAACAGAGAAGGGAAAAAAAAAAAAAAAAAAAGGCTTTCCTGAAGTCTTGATCATTTGGCTTCTTTTTCCTTCTCCCAGGGAGAAGGCTCAGTAGAGATGCATGGGGCAGAGAGAGACCTGGGCTGCTGGGAGGTTGGGCAGTGAGCAGCCCTTCTGGCCATGATGGGCAGAGTCTGGGCATCGAAGGGTAGGGGCAGGAGGAGAGACACAAGGTCTTTTTTCTGCAAAGAGCCAGAGAAGATGGTAGTTCATTGTAGGGGGCATGTGAGAGCAGGCATTCATTTCTTTCTCTGCACTGAGGAGACATGGCACACCTGGAAACACTCCCAGAGCCATGAGTGCGTTGTAGTGAAGACTCCTTCCTTTCCTCAGTATGGGAAAGAGCATCAGGACGGAAGATCAGATCAGGAAAATGTAGGAGTTGGTCACTGGGAAAATACCATCGTTTTCTGTTCTCTTTTTCAGCCCCCTTTTGCATCTGTCCTATGCGGTCTTGTGTAAATCTACCATTTAAAGCCATTCCTGAGACTGGCTTATTTAAATAAAAGTTTTCCTTTTTTTAACTTTGAATGATGATAGCATGTACAAGCCAGTTCAGACCTGTCAGACCTTGCTGTCAGTGAGTTAGGTCTAACAGTTCATAGGGTAATTGGATCCCAAAGCAGCCTTTCCAAACCCTTGCTCTTAATCTCCATGCTGATAAAATGGATAACCCCTCCACTAAGGGCGAGGATGGGATGACAGCCTCCATCCCTTCTCTACAAAAGAAACTCCTCGCATGGATTATTTTTGGTAACCCTACACGTGCGTGCATTTCTGTGCTTTGCCTTGTTTAGAAAGTTTTGTAATAAAGCTCCAGGCTTGGCAATTTCGTGATGTTGCACTTTCTAAATTTGTGACTCTCATCATTCCAAGCAGAGGCAAAATAAAGGTAAAGCACTCAATTTTGAAACTCAGCAACAACCTTGAGAAAAATGGCATTTCAATCATTTGTCTAAAGACTTTGAATAATAATTATTTCAATGGTTTATTCCAACTGGTTATGACCTGATGAGGCGTCACTATTTGGTAAAGATAATTACATGAATTTCCAATTGGTCTGGCCTCAAACAAATGAGTTTAAAAAAATTCTCTTTGATGGTGAGGGTTTAGTAGTGGCCAAGTGTTGTGGTTTAACCGCAGCCAGCGGCTCAGCCCCACACAGCTGCTTGCTTGCTCCCCACTCCTGGGACAGGGGACATAATCGGAAGAGTAAAAGTGAGAAAAACTCATAGGTTGAGGTAAAGACAGTTTAATAGGTAAAGCAAAAGCCGCACATGCAAACAAATCAAAACATTCATTCCCTGCTTCCCACCAGCAGGCAGCTGTTCAGCCATCTCCAGGAAAGCAGGGCTTCATCATGTGTCACGGCTACTTGGGAAGACAAACACGATCACTCTGAACATCTCCCTTCTTTCTTCTTCCCCCAGTTTATACACTGAGCTTGACATCATATGGTGTGGGATATCCCTTTGGTCATTTGGGATCAGCTGTCCTGGCTGTGCCTCCGCCCAGTTTCTTGTGCACCCCCAGCCTCCTTGCTGATGGGGTGGGGTGGGGAGCAGAAAAGCCAGTAGCCAGAACATCCCTGTGTTATCAGCACTGTGTTCAGCACAGCGACCACAAACCCAAAACATAGTCCTGTATTGGCTGCTATGAAGAACATTAACTCTATCCCAGCCAAAACCAGCATACCAAGCTTTGCACAGCTCTTGGGATCAAAGCTTTGCCAGCCTGAGTACAACAAAACGAAGCAGAGGCTTACGAGGATGTCGCAGCACTCCAGGGCGATGTTATTTTAGTCTGATATACAGACTTTAAAGAAAAAGAGTTGAGACATGAGAACGGTGGCTTGAGTGAACTGCGTTCAGATTAGATCTCTGTAATTTACCCAGGGATGGCATCAAACGTAAGGTGCACTGTAATACATTTAACTGAACAGTCTTGCTTTGCCAGCTTACAGGACACACTGTGGCACATGAATATAAATTTCTTTCTGTTCTTTTCTCAGATGCCGGCTCAGGATCTGGGGACGGAGGTAAGAGCCATCTTTTAATATCTCTGTGCTTATGTGTACACACATTGTCTTTCACAATTTCGGATTGTAAGTGGATATGCTTTGCAGTTTAGTTGTTGCACTGCATATTGCCTTTCATTTTGCTGCTGCTCGGAAAAAAAAAAAGTGACATTTTGCATTTTAGTCAAGCTAGAACCTAATAATAACATGCTGTTTTCTAGGGAAATTCAGAAAGCTGTGTTACTTCTAATAGGAATTGGAATTATTCATAGGTTGTGCTAGGAGCTCTATCTCCATCTACTGTTACAGTTGCACTCATTTGTTTTATGTTTAGAGTAATATTTCTTTTGTTTTTAAAACATGAGCCAAACCCTTAGCTCCTCCTCACCAGAGGATTCAAGCCAAATATTTTGTGGTAATGGAGAGTGTTCTTTCAAAGACATGGAGAAATGTCACAGGGAAAGAACAATGTTTTTTTTTTATAAGAACAGTAGCAGCAAAAATAACGTGGAAATAGTCCAAACCCTTTGCTGCATACAGAAGCTACTGTAAAATGTAGGCAAACTTGCATATAAGTTGGGTTGGCTTTTCATGGTTTGAGGGTTTTTTAGGTGCAATCACTTGTGGGTTTGCTTGTTTAACACCGATCCTAGGGTTTGTGACCAATCCTTCTTGGAAGTGTGAGTGCTGGATCTGGGTTCCAGGGCAGGGAACGTGACTTTTGAGAACTGCTTGCATGGTGGGCTGGTGGGTCAGGCTTCCCGGGGGCTGTGAGGACCAGTACTGATTTGGATGGCTACCCTCATTTCTGCTCAAGCGCTCCCAGTAAGCCGTAGGAGCCTGGTGGCAGGGGAAGGGCAAGGTCAGCACCAGGCTGGGATGCTGCTGGGCTCCTCTGGCTGGGGCAGCCACCGAGAGCTGGGCTGGCTTTTCTGTGTGAGAGACAGACAGCAGGTCTGGGCTCTTACCCACTTCTGTGGCTGCTCCTGGCTGCATTCAGGTTTGTCAAATACAGCCCTGTTATTTGGCAAAATATCACCTAGTCTTCATGTGGTTTTGGTGTTTTGGTAACCAGTATATTAGAGAGCGCAATGTATAGGTAAAGTGTTATTTTACCTATGAAGTGGTCAACAACCAGTATGAAGCATTTGCGAGGGATGTAATTTTCCAGTATCGGATTCAGGCTTTTTTTCTCTGGAAATCAGGACAGTTTAAGATGCTTCAAATCTGGCTATTAGTTTTCAAAAGTTTTGCCTAGCTATTCCTGTTTTACTCTAATGTCCTTTTAAATTGTCTTTTTAAACTGTTAGACCAAAGACATTTAATGCTTAACAGAAATCTACAATTTGATTTATATTTATGATAAGGTTTTCACGCATTTGGTCAATAAAGTTTTCCGATTAAAAAAGTTGCACAAAATTCACCATGTATGTACCAAGGAAAACAGAGAAGATTTCCAGTGTGTTTTGTAACTGGGGGAGGTGGGGAGACAAACCTGGACGCTTTCTAAAAGTAATGAATTCCATACTATAAAAATGTAGGAACTTAAAAGCGTGATTTCCAAACCATTTCTTTCCCTTTGCAAGCTGAGGTGGACAAACGCCGCGCAGAGCAGGACTTTGGGGACTGCCTGGGCAGATAGCAAGGAAGCAGATTTGTGAAGGAGACAGAACCAAGTTGGTCTGTGTGTTTAAAGGTCTACAAAGCTGCCTTGTATTATTCAAGATTTAGTAGGCAGCCACGGCTGTTCCTAAAGTACAAAAGTATATTTATGTGCCCTAAGAAGCTAAATCCAGCCAAGTAAATGTTGTCACTACATCACTCTTTACTAGACACGGTCTTGTTGTAAAAGCTGTAATAAATTTTGGATGTCATCACAGTAAGTCTTGTAAAATCCACTTCAACAATCATGAGTGGGATGTTTTTCTATGAGAAGCCTGAGGTCTTAGGCGGTCTTGTGTGTTTTCTGTTTTCATTAAAATTTTCCTTTCTTACGCTTCTTCAAGCAGTCTTTGTTAACAAACTGCTAACCAGTGCAGCACCATTTTTTGGCAGAACTGCAGCCATAGGGACCCTCCCAGCTGGCCGTACCTCTGCCTAAATCAGCAGAATGGCACTATGCTGGACGCTGTAGGTGTCAGAGGTGCTGGGTGTGTCTGCAGTGAGGTACCTGAGATATCTCAGGTGCTGGGAGCCCTTAGGAACAGCCGTTCTCTTGCCAGTTTGCCCCGTTTCTTGTTGCCATCACAGTGCTGGCAGGACGCAGGCTAGCGCAATGCTTCAACATTGCTGTTTGCTCTGTGTTGCATCTATGTATGTTGTGTTTTTCAGAGCTGGCAGACTTTCTGGCAAGGGTGAGGTTTTTGTGACTGTTGTGGGAGGTTCATCACAACCGGGGAGGCTCAGGCTGGGAGCCCTTGGCAGGGACTGGTGTGGCCATAGGCAGGCTGAGCACCACATTCAGGCATTGTGGGATTAGGGGGCCCTGATTGAAAAGACTTCAAAAAGGGAAAAGGTGGGATGGACTTCTCCTTGAAGGCACCTATAAGGGCTGATCCTTCACTCTGAGTTGCTGAGGACTGTCCTTAGCAGCAGGAATCTCTGCCCCTCAGTACTTACAACTTCTTACTGATGCCCCTCCATATTATTCCCACGAGTTCCTTTAGTGTTTTTGTCTATCACTCCACAAGCTGCGAGATGAGGAAACTAGCTCTTTGACAGAGCTGTATCTCATTGGATTTCTGGTCTGGATTGTTTTTCTTTGGTTGGGTTTCTGTGCTCTGATAAGGTACATGTCTAATAGGGAATCAACTCAAATTGCGAACTAGTAGAGAACATCGTGTTTTTCTGGTTCTCGAAACATAGCAAGTTTCTTGCTCTGAGGTGGTTTCCTCCATGACTGATAGCAGTTCAGCTCTCAGTACTGCTTTTGCCTCAACGGAGCTCTTGTCAAGTGAAATTATAACTAGTTGATGGTTCAGAAAATGCTGGAAAGGGGTTGGTGCCATGGACAAATGTACACAAACACACTATGTGGTCCTGCAAGCCTCCTCTTCTCAGGAAACTGGACAGAGCAGGAACAGTACAGCCAGAGGCTGTGTTTTGCCTGCCACGCTTCCCTTTCGTGCGTTCCTACCTGGGTGTGCAGAAAAGTCTTCTTAATTTATTATTTAGGACTTGGGGTTTTCTGCTTTACTGTCAGGGATGCAGGGATCAGAGGGGTCTCAGCTTCTTAGCACTTTAATGATCTTGAGGGCTTTCCAGAGGTGATTTAATCCTGCAGTAGCGTAAGGAAGTCCCCTTATTTGTCAAGTAGTGGGAGAATCTTAATCTCATTTGATTACTGAGCCTTCAGCATGTACTTTTGGGGATATCCAGTAAATGGGTAAGAACAGTAGGTGTTCAAGTTTCGTACCGCAGACGACATTTTTCCTTCTAAATGAAGAGTAAAAATGCAGAATCAAGAGCCGTTTCTGTTTTGATTGCAGAAGCTAGGAGTATGGTGTGAAATTATTTAAAAACCTATATCCCAGAAAGATACTAATCAATGGCAGAAAGAATGAATGCGAGAGAGTTTATACAGAGAGTAATTTAAAGAGATTCCATTCATTTTCATCTACGCCGTTCTCTAGACAACTGGGTTTTTTTAGAAACGAATGATTCATGTTTTAGTCTTGAGCAGCTTCATAATGAATTCTTGCTCGTTTCCTAGCTTCCTTGAAACAGCGACAAACTCAAGATGCAGTATTTCATTATAGCTCTTAATGTGCTAAGAAAATCTCTCCTTGGTTTCTTTTTCACATTGAACACTTCTTTCCCCTCCCTGAATTCTCTGTATTCTTAGCTCTTGTTGATTGGCTTGTGTTCGTCGTCCGATGGATTTACTGTGGGTGACGATCGCATTAGGTGTTTCTGCAGTGCCTCAGCACCTACGTTGAATTAATTTCAGAGCCTCACTCAATTTTCATTCAAGTCCTACTGACTTCAGTGGGAATTGTATGAGGCCCCTGGGTACACAGCTCTTCTCCTAGTTTGATTTTTACGTTAATTCTTTATGATCTAGGCTAAAGAGAAATGAAAAAAACAAGTCATAATTCATCAACATCATTGTCACCATTTATTTTACAGTAGCATCCAGAGGCGCTAATTATAAGATCAGGACTCCGGTGTGGTACACCCTGATACTGTGAGGCTCTTCTTCACAGCGAGGGAGAGAATAAAATCTGTAAAGCACAGTCTGGATATCCAAGTTGGGCAAAGGCTGGAAGCTGCATCACGCTTCAGCAGCTGAATTGGGAATAACACGTGCCGCTTCAGAGCCAAACCAGTGCTGTGTCTTTTGAACCACACTGTTTGTCGGCAGACCCATGCGTAATCCAGAAAGAATTTGAGATTGTACTGTTCTTAAAGTTATTCCTAATTTGTTAGACTAACTTGGAGATCACCAGTCTTACAAGCCATCTTCTTTTCCCCCCTCTGTCTCGTTGTGTGTGTGTTTTAAGGATGAGAGTGGCACGTTTGTTTGTTTGTTCATTCTTTTAATTTATCCCTTCAATCTTATCCAGAAAAATGGAAGCCCTGCAGCTCTTTGTAGGTGCCAACATGTAGATTTAATGATAGATTCGGAATTCTGGTCTGCCTTTCTTGTTGGCTTAGAGATGTGTGAGTAAACACATACATATTATAAATCTGTATGGAGCTCCAGTCATCTTGAAACACTAACTCAGAGAAAATGGGGAGGAAAAAATTAACACTTTGAAACCTAAATTATTTTTTAAGGCAAACTGTAATGCAGCACGTGTATCTTTATCTCTTGAATCGACAGGCAAATGGCTACTTTGACCCAGTTGCATTTGTGCTTGTCTCCATGCTGGTTTTGTATGACTAACTTGAATTCAACAGCCCTGCTGCTTTTCCACTGATTTCCCTTTCTGCTTTATTACAGGGCTGATTGATGGGCAGGGCTATGCAGAACACAATGAATATTGCTGTAAGCGCTGTCCCAGCAATAACACTGCAGCCAAAATACACCGTAAAACCAGGAGTGTATATTGGTTTGCATGAAGCAGCATATAAATGCAATGCTGATAAACACACATACACACGTGTTCTCAATATATGGGAAAATACTGGGAGTGTTCTAGTTTAACCTCTGTAAGAGAGGAAACTCATATTTTGAGCTACAGATCCTGTCCTTTCTTTGGCTGGGTGTAATGGGTGATACAGGCTTCTCGTGTGAATTTAGAATATCTGCTGACCCCACCTGCTATCATCAGCTGCAATAAGGCAATAGGAAAGCTGCTTCTACTCTAATTTCATTTGGGAGGCGTCATTTAAAGCAGCATCAGAAGGTACAGAATCGGCTATAAGCAACGTGCGCTGACTGGGTAAATACCTCTGGAGGGAACGTTTAAATCTTATGATTGACCTGGCTGTGGATGGTCAAATATACGTCTCCTTTGTTAAACAGGTTTTTACCTTGTTAACCTCAGCATGGCCCCGGGCCCAAACCAATAAGCCCTTTGAAAGGCTGGGTTTATTAGCTCAGGCTCTTCACTCTCCTGACATGATTACATGACTTCTAGTTCAGGGCTTGTGCACATCTGACCTATCTAAGAGCTGGGTCAGGAAAAGGCAGTTACCTTCTCTCTGTGGCCTTTAAAAATTAGGAAAGGATGAAGTTTCTATGTTTTTGTTGACTACATGAGAAGCCCTTGGGCATTTGCCAGTGCTGAATTTTTAGGCCGCCGCCACGGGCATTTTGTGCTGGGTAGGATGCATTAGTGGTTTTGGAAATCCTAGGAAGGTACGGGAATAATAGGAATAGCAGCTTTTGGATTCCTCTCAGGCTCTCATTTGAGCTAAGGACTGAGCTAATTGACCCTGCCTGCCTGAGATGTTCCAGCAAATCCCCACAGCTCCTGTGGACTTGAAGCTCTCCAGGATTATATACAAAGTACTGGTCTGGGAGATACTGAGTTTGGATTTAGTTGCCTGGGTTCTGCCTGTGTTTTGCTTACTGCTTCTGAAGTTAGAATGCAAAAATCCTGTGAAAAAAGATGCATTTTATTGCTGCACTTGCTTTGTTATTAATGGACCAAAGTCCTTGCTGTGTGTTTGGTATGAATGCACAGCTCCCCTCAAGCAGTCTACCAACACTGAGAAATACCATGGGAAAGAGTTGACCCATAGTGAATGATCTGTGGCCCGCTTTCAGCTGTGTATACAAAACCCAAGTAAATGATCTGAAGATGCCATAAAGATCCACAGGCTTTTGTAGGTGAGAAGCAGGAATTACGTCCGTTCGTAGCCTCTTTCCTAAATTATGCAGTCCTTTATGGGTTTTAGCGCTTCTTTAAGTAGTTCAGAGCTACACAAGGAGACCGTGAATGGAAGATGTTCGCCTACATAAAAAAAATACTGACGGTGCTCTACTTTTGCTTTAAAAGTCAAAATTGCCTGTACACATCAAAACAGAGCAATAAAATTAAAAAAAAAAATATGCTGTCTAATCATGTGCAATCTATAAATCCGCAAATAACTAAGTCATCAAACCAGCAAACAAATCCTATGATACTCCGGCAAACAGATTAAAAACGGGGCATCTGACCACAAATACTCATTTATTGGTCTGTTATTGTAAACACAGCAAGAGAGAGACGTAGTGGGCTAGATTTGTCTGCTACATCTCTGTAAACCTGGATTAATTTTCCCTGTGACAACTGCGGAGTCACTGGAGGTTAGCTGTGATGACAGGGAGAGGCGAAGCTAGCCCACCATTTCGCTTTCCTGTGCAGGGAGTTCTTCCATAGGGAAGAAAAATGCTTTTCAGGCTTTTGGATGGCTCTATCACATTTATTACGAACACCTTATATCATGGAGTAAAAGCATGTGTTCAAGTACATGCTTAATTTTTATCACATGCTTAAATGCTATTAACTTCTAAAGTTTTCTTCTGAACGTGGATGCCTTGCATAAGTGGGGCCTGAGGCTGCCTTGGAGTGACCAGAACTGCTTCAGGTCCCTGTGCATCTCTTGGTTATATATTCTGTGGTTTAGGGATTGAAGAAGCTGATTCACTGTGCGCTTGCTTTGAACTGGTTTTGGCGTGACATAGGATTTTGTTAGATGCTCTCTTGGGATCTTAAGAAGAACAAATGGGGTGAAAGCTGCCAAGTCTCTCTGAAGGTTCGTGTACTCGCTTTCTTTAACTCTTACGTTGCAGACCTCAGCTGCATCTGGCAAATTTAATGTATTCTGCATTGGATGTTTAAATTCCCTTTTGTCTAAGAGGCTTTCTTTCATTTCAGAGATTGGGAAATAAAACCAGGAATTTTGCCTGTTGTCTTTGAAGTCAGTGGGAGTTTGTCTTCAGGAAGGGCATGACTGATTCCCAGACACTTAGCAAACTGGAGATGGCCACCTACTTTATGTAAATGCACATACGGGACAAGTTTAGTGATTGTGGTGCAAGCCCAAGAATCCAGAACAGTTCACAGTCAAATCCAGACGAGTTAAAATTTTATGGTACAGTGCTGCCGGTTCTTAAGATGTTGCCACAAGTCCTTCAGCCTAGATTTTTGAGTAGTGTTATAGAAGATGATTAGTTTTTTGTTTAAAACAAACAGAACAAATATTTTTAGTCCTAGTTGCTCTGGAGATTACTTGAATAGAAGCCCAACATATTCAACAAGAGGGAGAACTCCAAATTGCATTTTGAAATTGTCATGATTCAGGAAAGAAGAGGTCAAAACTCTTCCATGATATTTCACATTATTTTTTTAATGCCTTGGACTTCTTGATCTCGTTTGTTCTAGCTGCATAGAAGTTAGATAATGATGGTGCCTCTTTAAACACATTAAAAAACTAGCTACTGAAGTGGGACTGTTTTTACCTCAGCAGCTCCAAATATCTTGCAGGTAGGAGTTTAAAGAGAGCTAGTTAAGGAACTTTAATGTTGGTTTTCAGTAATTCTGAGAACATGGGAGAGTTCTAAAGGTCTGAGAGAATGTAGGCATGTGGGTATTAAAAAGAGTAGGGGAAAAAAATCCAGATATTTATATGCCTGTTAATCTAACATGGATTGAGGTAAAGCAGGACATGCATACCCAGACCTGCTTAATAAAGAAATAAATGAGAACTAATGCAGAGCAATATGGGTTGATGTAATAGATTTTGTCAACTAATTGAAATGTTATTTATGAAGCTACAAATTTGCTTGATAAAGACAACAATATTGACGTAGTGTACATGGATGTCAGTGAAGTGTTTGGCATGCCGCTACAGGACACTATAATTAAGGAACAAGAATCACGCAAAATCAACGTGGTACACAGCTAGTGGAGTAAAACCTGCCTTTCACAATGTAATTATAAGAGGATTTATCATTATTAGATGAACAGCACAGGGATCAGCCTCATGCTGTTTGTTTGTTTGTTTATTTTACCAGTGACCTAGGTGGGCAAGTTCTTTCCTCATTGATCAGCAGGTATAACTGGGGAAGTAAGAAATGAACAGTTCGCTGATGCAACCCAGTCTGATTTACTAGATACACTGATGCAGGAGCAGGCTGCCTGTGGCCAAACATAAAGCCAGAACCATGGAACAAAGATGAGAAACCAGAGGAGCGAGGTGGGGAACTCCTGCCTGGAAACAGGGATGCTACAAAGCAAGCTGGAGCCTTGGTGGTTGGTGGAGTTGTGAGAGTCCTCTGTGAACACAACAGGCCAAAGGGCCTCATATATTTAAGAAACAGACTCTTGAGCTGAGGTAAGGATGTCAAATTACCTCCACCTTCAGTGCAGGTGGTGCCTGCAGCTCCAAAGGTACTGAGAAGCAGGGGAGAAGGCAGTGCAGAGCCAAGTGCGGTGGCTGGCAAGCAAGCAAGCTTTGCTGTGAAAGCTGTGATGCCCATAGCTTTGCCAAGGGAAAGGGAAGAGGTGCATAGGTGATGATCAGTAAGTACCAGTGTGGGGAACACAAACAAGCAGCAGGGCTCTTTATGCTGACACACAGCGATGTAATGAGATGCCAGGCTGGCAATTACAGCTAGACAAACTGAGAAGAAAGTTTAGCTGTGTGTTTGTAAATGAAGGCAATAGCACATAGAAGTAAGTGATTAAAAGTTATGTAGGATTCTGCATCACTTGAGGTTTTGACACTTGGATGTCTAGATTGCTCTACTCAAACAAGGATGAATTTGAAAGTCCTGGACCTCTGTTGCTTGGGAGGTCAGAACAGATGCTCGGTGGACCCTTATTTCTAGTTACCGTAAATTAGTTTACACATGAAATAGGCTGAGATTAGCCTATTTTGTTCAGCTAGATTTCTGTGTTAAGCAGTCTGGAAAGGGATTGGTTGTGTGGACATGTTTGTTCATTTCAAAATCCACACAAGTGTTTTTCTCCCTGCCCTCTCCCATCTTGTTGTGTACATTTACATATGCAGGTAATGGAAGAGATGTGGGCTTCAGTAGCAAGTGGAAAACCTCGTGCATAATGCTCTGCTAATTGCTCTGTATTTAAAAATAGGCCACATTTCATCCTAAGACTTCCAATGTTGTCTGGCACTGGATAGCTTCAGCAGCTCCCTGTCTCACCTGAGTCATGACAGGGCCCCTTTGGGCTTCTCTCTGTCCTGTCCTTGGAGGGAGTCCTGAGGAGGAGAAGGATCACCAGCTACCTCTGGAGGATCCACTCAGGATCATTTTCCTTCCTATTTCTCCTGACGCAAGGGGGTGAGAGCAGGGGGAGAGAAGGTTTGCACCTAAAGAGCTCTGAAGTTGGAACCTGTATTGATTATGATTAAATATAATTTATTTTTAATCTGTTTTTACAAAGCCTCCCCAATTTTGGTGCATTAGTGTATGTGATAGGTTTGGGAGGTGAGAGAGGAGGTACCAGAGCAGGCAGTAATTGCTTTGGCTCGCATACATTGCCCGCTAGACTCAGACAGAGGCACATCTTCACCTTTGTTATAACAGAGCCTTGAGAAACAAATAACTTATTATTTTGTACAGTGCCTGCGATTTTCATCAAAAGAGGAGGGAGCCAGTTCTATGAATCACAAGGCCAGTGCAGGACAAGTCTATGCTGTAATTCATTTAGACAAATGTTGAAGTAAATTGATGGACTCAGGTTTGTTTTGATTAGTGGCCTTTTGAAAAATGAGTTGTCCTGTGTGTACAATTTTTCAATCTGTTTACATCTAATTAGCTGTTCAGATTGGCTAAAATTAAGCGATGTCACTTGTAATACATTCAGAGGTGAAGATATGATGAAATAGGCTCTTTTATAATCTCTTCTGCAAGTGGCTCACAGCACCGGTGTAGTGTGAACTGAGGGCGTGTGGGAGATCAATCTGTAATGTGGAATCAAATATAATCAAGCTGCAATCTCACCAATGTAGTGAATAGTCTATAGTATCTCTCTTGGATTGAGGGAGCAAGTTTCTCTGTCGTCCTCTCCCACCGCTCCTTTTCCTTACATTTGCCTGGCTGGGGCACGGTGCTGGGACGGCTGTCCCTGTGCGCTGGCATCTTTACCTGTTTTGCTATTGATTCCTGCGTGCTAGAGATTCCTCCCTGGAGACAAGTCATTTGAACAGCTTGAAATCTAAAAACTGACTGCTGCAATGTCAGGTTTCTAATTCTGCAGCTCAGCTGACAGCTCTGGAAAGTCCCTATCAAAGGCAGAAAATACAACACACTTCAGCAGACTTTGTTCTGCCACCATACGGCCCCAATTCTATTTTACTGCTCTAAAGCCTACAGGCTTTCACATGTTTCTGACCGAAAATTCTGCTATTAATATGTAAGCTTCTCAGCAATTAAGCTGTGCTTATTGCTGCATCAGTGCTTTTAGACCGTGACCAGCAAGCAGCACCCTCTGTACAGCAGCAGCAATTTAGTTCTTGTGCTTAGTCATGGATACACGTCTAAGGAGATTTTGGCACAGGTTTTCTCAAGTATTTTTAAAAGTTTTTGTTAGTCTTTTCTTTCTTCCTTGGCTTTCTGAAGGCTTTTGCTAGCAATGTGCAGAGTGCTCCCTTGCCCTTGTGCCACAATCCTCAAGACTTAAGGGATTTGAGCAGTTGCCAAACTGTGAGCTTTCCCATGGTGAGTATAAGGCACTGTCACCTGGCTCCTGCCTCCAGCTCCCTATTGCCTGGCACAGCAGTGCCATTGCTTCTCAGCTGGCCAGTCAACTCCATTGCACAACGCACCAAGTCTGGGCAGGTTCCACCTGCAGTACTGCATCCAGCGCTGGAGCCCCCAACATAGAAAGGATATGAACCTGTTGGAAAGGGTCCAGAGGAGGCCACAAAGATGATGAGAGGGCTGGAGCACCTCTCCTGTGAGGACAGGCTGAGACAGTTGGGGCTGTTCAGCCTGGAGAAGAGGAGGCTCCAGGGAGACCTTAAAGCAGCCTTTCAGTACCTCAAGGGGGCCTACGGGAAAGACGGGAAGAAACTCTTCAGCAGGGCCTGTTGCTGTAGGACAAGGAATAATGGTTTTAAAATAGAGGGAGGTAGATTCAGATTAGATATAAGGAAAAAATAATTTTACACTGAGGGTAAACATTGGCACTTTGGAACATTGGTACAGGTTGCCCAGAGAGGTGGTGGATGCCCCCTTCCTTGAAATATTCAAAGCTGAGTTGGACGGGGCTCTGAGCAACCTGATCTGTTTGGAGATGTATCTGCTCCTAGCAGGAGGGTTGAACTAGGTGGCTTTAAAGGTCCCTTCCAACCCAAACCATTCTATGATTCTATTCTATGATTTGTGCTTCAGTGGGGCCGTGGCCCAGCTCCTTGGTGTCCCTCCTCTCTTCCTATGACCTGCTGTCCCAGGATGGGTGGTGATGCACTTCAGAACCCGTGCCGGAAACAAAAGCTCAACTCAGTGGCTCAGGACTTCAGGGGCAGGGTCCTGCTGTTCACTTGCAGCTACAGAAGCAGCAGAAGGGACCCTTTAAAAACCACAGGAGGATTGCCCTGTGCAGCCTTCGCAGGCAGTGCTGGGGAGGCTCAGCAGGTGACTTGGTGGCAGCGCAGCTCATAGCAAAGATGGTCTGGCTGAGCTGTCCGTGTGTGGGAATCAGGCTGGGAGCTTCTGCCTAGACAACAGCAGTGGAAAGGCCAGCTGACACCTTTGTCATCACTAGCCCTTCTGACCCAGCTCCCTCAGGTACTGCCCGTAGCTGCTTCCTGACCCCTTACATTTCCCAAAAGCAGCTGCAGGCACTCAGCTCGTTACGTGGTCAAATTGTGAGATCTCAGGTGCCGGGGCAGTGCCAAGCTTGGCTCCATCCTGGCTGCTGGAGCTCTTTCTGGTTTCCTCCTGGGCTTTCTCCCCTCTTGGCTGGCGGTGGGGGCTGTCCCCATGCTGTGGCAGTGGTGGCTGGGCCGGGCAGGGTTCCCTGGTGTCAGCAGAGGGAGCTCACATCTTGCCTGTCCTGTGGGTCCTGGAAAAAAGCGCTTGGGTATTTTCCTTTGATTTTTCATTTACATAATATACGCTATCCAGCTGTATCCTGTGGGGTGGATCAAATCTGAGGGCTTTGATCTCCACACTTCAGCACTCTCCTAAAGGTAAGGGTGGCAAATGCTTAAGCAGTATCTATAGACATCAGCAAGAACTTTTTTTTTCCCAAAAGAGAGCATTTAACCTGGAGAGGAACTCTTCTAACCAGTAGAGTGAAACTGGTTTCTGAACCCATTAGTGTTACTTCCAGGTGCAGGTTGGAAGCTGCAGGGTGCTGTAGCTCCTCTGCTGTGAGGTACTCCTACTTTCTGGATGTCTTTAGCTGGGTGACAGGTACTTTGGGGCTGAAATTTCCCTTATATTGTTCAGAAGGATTTTCTGGGATTCTTTCTTTATTTGAAAACAATACCATGAGCCTTCTTTGACTTGACGGTAGTACATATGAAGTGAAAGGTTTTGTTTTTAGGACGTTCGTTCTTACTACTTGAAAACAGCAGTATTAACAGGTATGAGGTAGTGCTAGGTGGTCTTCAGTAGGATTTTTCTATATTTTCTTTGTGCCTATCCATCTGCCCTCAAAGGTTTAAGTACCTACTTTCCATCTCAGCTCCTGTGCTACAACATTTGTTGATTAAGAGATCCTCCTGATTTCACTGGGCAGTCAGGCAGTTGTGTTAAGCTGAGCCTGTTTTACAGAGGTCAACTAGATTGAGAATAATCTACGTTTTGTTACCGTCTGAAGCCAGTGCCAGGGTGGACAAAAAAGCACCATTAATTTGGAAGTAATGCTGAGAAAATCTATCAGCAATTTACACATTGGAAAGAATATCTGAAGTAATTTTCTAGAGTGTTATGGTTATTTGAAAAGAATTATAAACATGGAACACAAGAAGATTCAAAGTTGATAAACAAACGGGAAGAACCTGTACACATAGTAGCCTGGAAATTCACTGGACTACTTTATTTTCCTCTCTTCATCTTTATGTCTTCCCACTTCATTCCTTTCCAACTTAGTTCGTAGGAAGGAGAGATTTTGCTTTGTCTTAAGAAATGACTTGAACAGCTGCTAGGGGCAGGAAAAAGAGTGGCACAAATAATCTTTCAACCTATTTCATGAGACATTTCAGAAGTCTCTTCTTTCTTGAAGAGATTACTTGTGCAGTCTGTGTAATTAGCAGTCTGCACCCCTGTTTGTCTTGGGTGATACATAGGGGTGAGGCATATAATACCATTTTCTCCCTTCTCGTAAAAGTGCCCTGACTTCAGCATCAGGGCAGCATCAGAGAGTCATCTCTGCTGTTTCTGTGTTTAATGGCATCGTAGAACTAACTAGTGAAAGGCTGTTAATTTCAAGGGAGGTAGAGGGAACAGAAGATCCTCAGCAGGCTCTGGTCTGACAGCGGGTGAACAGCATGGGGAGCTGTCAGATTGCAGAAGTTGCTAAGGTCACGTTAAATTAGCGCCCAGCTGCTGGTTCAGTGGTAGTAGGTGCTAGCATGTAGGATACAAGTGTCACTGTGTAAATCCCTGTGAATTCCAGTCTTAAATTAGTGTCACGGAGAAGTCCTGTGGCCATGTCACTTATCAAATGGCAGTGTCTCGGAGTGGGGCAGGCAATGAAAATTCTTTGCATTTTTTAGGACTTAGTGTCACTTTTAGTGTCATTTGTAGGGGGTCACACTGGTTCAGCTTGATGTCTCAGCTGAGCTCATGAACGTGCTGAAACTTCCAGCAACCTTCATCTTCGTTACCTTCCTCGAGGGGGGAAAAATGGTGATGAGGGTGCCGTCATCTTGTGGAGACAGAAGTAAGCATGCTCTCGTGATCATCTCTGCACATTAAGAGGAAAGGGAGAAGACACCACAGAGCACCCTGGCTTGGTGATCAGCCTTTGGGAACACAGCTCGGGGGTGCCTGCTGGGTACAGCCAAGAGAGGCAGTGAAGGGATGCAGTGAAGCACGGAAGAAAAACTCCAGTGAAGAAGAGAAAGCTCATCCCCCTTGCTACAGTTGCATTGTTATTGTCTGGAAAGATTTGGTGCCAGAGGGCTTCATAAAAGACAGCAATCCTGGAAATGTAGCGGAGAAGGTTGTGTGACAGAACTTCTCTTCCTTTAAGGTGAACTGTCACACACGGCTGCTGTAAATGCGGCTCTTAGCAATAGCAGCCAGTTATGCCCCGAACACTGTCGAGACAAATGTAATGTTTTACCAGAGGCAGCCAGCAGATGCTTTGTGGAAACCTTAGTCTGCTGCTGGCCAGATTAATTTTTGATATATTTTACATTGCACTGTCTTCAAACAAATACATTTAGGATAATAATCCTCTGCTAGCCTGAGCTTCTTCAAAGTGCTCAACAAAGATTCCCCTCTTTGAAGGAGGGGTGGAATCTGTGCTTTTTAAGAGCTGCTGTTGTAGTTGCCAATTCACTATATAGTTTACAGACGTGGTAGAGGATTAGCTACGGAGTACTCCAGCGACGCTTTTCAGTTGTCATCCTACAGCTGACAGTGTCAGTTGAGGGAGCAGAGCATAGGTAAGAAATGCAAATAAGCTGGAAATTGCTGCTTTCTCCTTTGGGTTGTCTTTCAGAAACAGAAGATACAGTTTCTGATCCTTTAAACCTACCCATGAATGAAAGCATGTCAGTGGGTGCTCCAAAACATTTGGCTACTAGAGTCTCCTATGTAGAATCCATTCTGGGTATGAAAAGCTGTGCCTCTGCTTTTGCACTCAGAGTAGTAATACTGTAAAAAACCTCAAGCTTTCAAGCAACCACAGTATCTTTCTGATGAAAAGAAGAGAAAGGTCAGTGAAGCTTGTCCTTGGTGAAAAACAATCTGCACTGATTCTCAGAAAACTGAAATGGTAAACTGAGCCGTGCTCACGTGTGGCAAACACGATCAAGCTTTCCGTTCATTTCAGCTGCTTCTGGACAATTTTTTTTTCAGCTAGATCTAGTCTTCAGCTAGACCTAATTGAGAAGCTGGTCTCGATAATGAATTTGTATGAGTTTACTGGCCCTGGCAGTTTTCACCATAATGCACTCAGTATATTATATTAAAAATGTATAGCACAACTGAAGCAGTTTTGTAAAACAAGCTTTAATGCAGCATCTGCTTATTTGTGCCTTGGGGATGTGAGACAACGTCAAACTGCTTACTGCTTGAGAAATCAGCACACCACCGCCGGCGCTGCTCTGGTGTTAGAAGTCAGGGCAATGCCGTAATCTGGATGCGCATCAAATTGTTTTGTTGATAATTAGAAGACAGTAAGCCTGCATGAAATTGAACCAAGATGTATTAAAATCAGGTAGTAATTCTCCTTAATGCTGACTGGAAGGAAGCAGTGTCAGAAGGTAACCAGAATGCATTATTGTTTTGCCATTATAAAAAGGTCCATTTCAATAGCTCTCTGCCACCTAGGGCTGTTTAACCTTTTGTAGGTATGAGCATTACAAGGGAGCCTAATGCATATTTTGTGTGCATTACTGTGCATAAATGCATACCCACAGTTTTTATGTTCCTGTGTGCATATTCATCACGAATCAGACCAGGGTCATTGTATTTCCAAATCATGTCACCAGTGATAGCCAGGAGCAGCTGTTTCCAGAGAAGGTGAAAGAAGCTTCATCCTTGAGCTACCCTAGTGGGAAATCGCTTGCTAAACCTACCGATGAGTGCTTGGCATGTGCGTCAAGCTGGGAGTGTAAATGTGAGCATGAATGGTCTCGTATAAAAAACATGCTTGTATGTGAGAATCAGCTGTGAATGTGTTGAAATGCTGGTGCCTGGCGATAGGATAATGAGCTTAATAGTGATCCCTTTGCTGGAATGTTTCCCTGGATGTCCTCTTTTCCTGGGATTCTGAAAGCTGAACACAAGACCCTTCAGGATGTGGAGGACCCTTCCCTGTGCTGCCCCTTATTTCATTTGCCTCCTTCTGCTCCTTCCAGCTTCAGCCTCCTTGTAAAAGACAGGTGTCATTTTAGGGAAGACCTTCTACGCTCCAGAATATTTTATTTCCCAGCATTTCAGCTTGTCCCTTTTCTCCCTGTGCTTTTAGTACATTATTTTCTATGCTAATAGGACACTTAGTTTTATTTATAAGGAGTACTTTTAGTAATTGTTAGGTGATTGACTGTGGTGCGTTCCCATAACCTGACTTAACCGGCTGCAGTTTGTTGTATTTTTTAGTAGCGCTTCCCTCAAAGCAGATGAACTCGTATCCTTGTGTTGATCAGTAACTAAAAGGAAGAAAGTAAAGCAGCATTTGAAAATTCACAGATACAGTACGCCTGTGAGCTCTCTTGGTCTGATCAGCAACCTTATGGTGGGTTTAATTTGGAAATCATTATTTGGATGAAACTGGGGCAGAGCTGAATCTCAGCTGGTCCAGAATAACTTCACAAACAACAGCCTCTCAGCGTCTGTGCAGCTCGGATAGCAGATGCGCTGTTTGTTTACAGACAGATGTAACTGGAATCTCAGATCTACACCTAATTTTGCACTGTCACAATGAACAGTTTTTAAAAAAAAAAATTGTGCGAGCGCCTTAGCGTGGCTCAGGCAGCGGGACAGGAGACATCCTCTGGAGCTTGGCCTCCCTTGGCTAGTGACACCAAAGTAACAGAAAGGAAAGAAGAAACTTCCCATTGACCTTTGTCCTGTTCCCAGCTCCAGAGCATACTCTGCAAGTGGGGGTAGCAACACGGGGCAGAGTATTAAGAGGAAGTCTTGTTTCTGTTTGCATTTATGGTGTTTATTCCACCGTCGGTAGAAGCCCTTGCTGACACTGAAGGTGCTACTCTGCTGTTCACCTAAGCAGAAGAATAGGGAAGACTTTCAACAGCCTTCATCCACTCCATGCCAGAGCAGTCTGGGTGCAGGCTGATGAACAGGACCAGGAACACTGGTTGGAGTTTTATAACTCCCAAAGCTGCAGCTCCAGGAGTGGATCCGGTTGTGTAGCTCTGCCTGAAACCTGAGAGCTAAATTAATCCATCTGCCCAGCCATGGGGCTACGTAGGCATTTAATGCTTTTCTTAATGATGTAGTTTTCATCAAAAGGTGATACAGGCAATCTGAAACTTGGATCCTGGAAATCCGATGACTCAGGAAATGCCTTTGTTTCTGCATTGTGTCTCTCTAAGGATTTATTCAAGTGCTTATGGACCATTTGGTCAGGTGCCTACACAACAAGTGAATTCCTGAAAATATGTTAAATGTTTTTCATTCATAATGTCCTCAAAAAAAGTGGGGGGTAATCTCATGAGATACAGTGGCTTGTGTCATTTCTTGATGGGTGCTGGATTCAGAGAACAGTAGTGCTTAGTGCCTTCTGTTTAAAGGCATTTCCGTGGCTGATCATTTTCCTGCTTTCTTCATTTGCAAGCTCTCTGAATTTAAATATACGGGTAAAGACTGGAGCATTTTATGTCTGTTACTTAGACCAGTAACAGAAGGAGAGAAGAGCTGTGTGAGTGTCAGTGTTTGTATATGTAGCGCATAATATCTGGACATACGCTATGTAAGACTGTGTTACTTATATTTTTTTAAAAATTAAAATAATTGGTTAATTTATTTTTAAAGCCATGGAAAGCAGGATTGTTCTTTTTTTTCTCTTTCTTTTTTTTTAAAGGCCTGCAGTAGGCACAGACTATGAAAACCTGCATTATTAAAATTGACAATCACAATAATGCTCTAAAATCCACAGGAAGAGGCTCTGATGATAGAAAAGCCAAGGAAATCATCAGTAGTCAAGGGCAGACGGGGATCCTAAAGGGATTCCAGCTTGTAGAGAGGAAATAATACACCAGGAAGTAACAAATGGAATTAATTGGTTCTTCAAGTAGAACAGTTACAGGAGGAAGGAAGATTATACAAATGTATTATTATTTAAATAATGCGAATGAATAGAGGACTTCAGACCTGTGGGCAGCACACAAACACTGCTGAGACACCCTGGGCTGCTGCAATAAATCTGTGCTACAGCTGGGCAAGGAGCAGGGAGAGTAAGGTACAGCACCTCCACTTCAACTTATTTCAGCTGCTGATGAATTTGTTAAAACGTTAGAGCTTCATGTTCGAAAACCCCGTTTTTGGACACTTAAAAAGTTCCATTTGTTTTTCATTTGTTTGTTTATTCATGGGTGCTTGGTTGCTCTGAAATAAGCAGCTTCAGAGTTGGAATTCTGCAAGCCTGACATTTAAATGGCAGTTTCAGTTGTATGTAATTTTCTTCTTCAGTTCTTTTGGGAGTACTTTAGTGTCCTGTTACGCGGTGACTGTACTACAAACTAAAGTTGTCTGCGTACCGTGGATTGCATCTCCTCCTGCGTTTCATGCCTGGCTCTAGACAGGAGTTCTGTGGGGGAAGCTTGTAAGATTTGACAGATGTTGTTGTTTGTAGTTTGACTGTGTGCTCTTTAAGCATGGAGGTATTGGGTAACTGTACAATGCTGTCCTAATTGTGAAGTGGAAAATCTTCAGCAAATTTTAAGGCAGAAACTTGTCATAGCAACTACACTACTGCCATTAGAGGAAATCCCTATAGCATCTTGAAGTAGAGTCAGTGTTTCTCTTAATAGGCATAAACCAACTTTTTGCTTTTCCCAGCTCTTATAATTAGCAGGGATAAAAATGTTCAGGATTTCAACAAGTCTTTCTGCTGGAGTGCAGATATGATTCTTGGTGACTCAAACATTTCCCAGAACTTAGTTACCCTCTATGTAATTATTCCAAAGAATTATCCTTCCAAAATTAGAAGAAAAAACCATGTAATTACAACTGCAATATTAACATACTTAATGTCTGCCTAATGTCTGAGCATCAAGTCAGAGGCGGTGTTTTCAAGCAATATACACACTGCAAGCAAAATGAATTGGGCCATGTGATTTCATGAACAAAGATGCTAAATATATGAGCCCTGCACCATTTGTGCCGTGATTGGCCATGGAACTTGAAAAGACACTGTGGAAAGTAATGTTTCTTTCTAATTACTCTTTCTCTACCCTCTTTCTCCTTTACATATTGATCTGGCTGTTTTGTCAAGCGCAGCAATCTCGGCTCATCTCACCATGGGCTGCCGAGGTCCTGCCCTGCGTTTTGCTGGCCTTGCTGTTTTCCTGGCCCCTCACCGCACGGTTTCAGTACACCGCCCCACAGAAAACAGCTCTGGTGTCTGTAGCTTTGTCCTCTGCTGACTGGTGGGGTGAAGCAGCTCGGCACAAGGCCAGACACGGGCCAGAAGTGCCTTGGGGAAGGGGCTGAGGAAGGGCAGCTGCCCGCTTTCCCAGGAGGGATGGCAGCGGAGCTGGAGGGGATAGGTGAACCTGTGTGTGATGCTGAGCTGTGGGGTTCAAGAGCGGTCTGCAGGCATCACGGTTGTCTGTCCCACTGCTCTCTTCTTTAGGGAAGAATCTGCTTTTTAATGGGAGCGAGTGTTGCACCCACCAGCCCTGAACTGTTGTGGGAAATGGGGAGCAGGAGATGGATCAGGCCGGAGGTGTATGTATGAGCAACGGTGGTGGAAGAAGAGATGCTGTTGAAAGCCCTAGAGACCCTTTTTGTTGAAGACATTAGTGAAATATAAATGCTAGTGCCTCAGATATTTTGTGTATAAATTGTGTATAATTATTATTTTTTTTTTTTTAAATGTAGCATCTGGTTCAACTCCATTTTTTTTTTTTTTTCTCCAGAGAACTTTTTTTTGCTTTATACATCTTAGTAGCTAATTTGACTCCGCCTATTTAAAAAACATGTTTTCAGATTGCACAGCCTGATTTAAATCTTGCTGTGCTTTTGTTCGCGAGGAGCTGTGAGAGCTGGAGCGTGTGGAAAGGCAGGCAGCACATTCATATACGTAGTGGAAAATGTAACTTGCAGCACCGTGTTACATTTCTGTGACATGACATGCTCATGTGAATCAAATGTGCTATTTTTACGGCATGTATTAAATGTGAAATTGTGACTGGTGTTAAGTCAGAGCAGTGCCAGAGCTCCTGCCAACATGCCTTGTAATTTTATTTTAAGAATGAAAGGTCTTGAATGAGAACCCTGTATTTCCAGAAAATTTATTCCATTTGTCTAGGGTCAGCTATGCCCATAGGTCATTGCCCCCTTTTTGTTTGATTTCTTCCTTACACGACATTTGATTTCATCTCAGAATATGAGCAGAGAAACCGAGGTGGCTTCTGAGGCTGTAAAATATTGTACAGAGCAAGGGAATGTCCCTTTTGTACACGGTGTGCTCCACCTCTTCAGCCAGCATTGATTGAAGTCGCCAAAGCTGTGGTGTTGTATGTAAGCAGAGGAGGAGGCGTATTTGGTCAGCAGCACCCTTGGCTGTGAAATAATCCTTCCCAAAAGCAGGCGGTGAGTTGGGATGGAATTCATGCCAAAAATCGTGGTACTGTCTGCACTGGAGGCCTGGGCCAGGGAGTTATTAAGTCCTAGAGCATGGTAAGTAGTTTGTGGATGCCTAACTTGAGCCATTGTGAAGGGACCTGTTTTGGTAGAAAAACTTGTGATTTCAAAGGAATTGGCTCCTTAAAGTCATGTCACGCTGCACCAAGGAAAATGCCTCTCTGTTTTTAAAACGTAGGCACGGCTTTGAGCCTCCTTGCTCAGAATGAGGGGATTATTGCTGGGGACAGGCTGACTCTTGAGGAGAGAAGAGTCATGGTGGCCATCAAACTCCCATGGGCCCCCACCAGCTGCCACCGCTTGCTGCGGTGTGGGCCAGATCAGGCAGCAGAGGAGCAGCAATGAATCACCATTTCAGCTAATTGCGGGTCTGTCAAGGCCAAGTACAAGGCAGGATCACTGGGGACAAAAGGAGGAGATACACAGGTGAGCTCAGTGAAAATAAGAATGAGGGGGTTTTAATATTTACATCTGATATGTTTCTCGTCTCTCATATGTTCACCGAAAGTTTATATCTCTAAAAATCCAAAAACCAAAAAACCCCACAAATGTAACTTACGATTTCAGGGAATTATTTTATTGTAATTATAGCTAATCCAGTTAAAGGTGATTTGTAATGACTGCAAATTAATTGCAGAAATACTGGATTTAATGAGTGGATTACTATTTGTTTTGATAAAAGAGAAAATGCAAATACCAGGCTAGAATATTTAGTTCACTTAGATCATGCTGAGCTCGATACTGCTGGATTTACAGAAACATTTGTTTCCAAAACGAGGGAGAGTGTAGTCCCAGCTGAACACCTCGAGACAAATATCAAGCTCTTTTCCTTTCAAAGAGTGTATCTGTACGGCAGGGTCAGACTTTCTTGATTTTCCTATAATGGAAATCAGATGTGATGTCTGAGGTCAGAACTTGGTGTGAGGCATTGGGAAGTAGAGAAATATCTGTCTCTTTTTTTTTTTTTTTTTCCCTATTATTTTCTTTTTGATACTTGTGTATGCGATCAGGCTGGGCAGCTGACAGCCCAGCAAAACCAAGACATTGAGACGGCGATCGCTGGCTCTGCAGCACACATAGTGGTGAGCTGTTGGGGGAAAAAGGCCTTATACCGATATGGCAAGATGGTAAAATATATAGGTGCATTGCATCCCTCAGCCCTGAAGCAAAGGTAGTGCAGGATTAAGCTGTCCAGAGCTTTGCTGGGTAGTCTTTTGTGTAAGGGTGTTGACTGGGGGACGCAGAGCAGATACCACAGCTCCGTTTCTGCGCCTTCCTGATCAGAAGTGGTGTAAGGTTGTCCTGCTTCCTACGGAACTGAAATGTGGGAGAATTAAAGAGCCAGCGCTGAGGGCTGCATATGTGTGCTGAAGGTGGAAGAAGCACGTGTTGATAAGGTTCAAGTCTTGGGAAGTCAGTGGGTTTATAAAGTCAAGAGGAGCTCCCACATTAGAAAATACAAGCCTCTTGAGCTCTGATGGGGGAGTCTCCCAGATAACAACCATCGTACAAGTAGAAATGGAGAGTCTTGTTCCAGAGATGTGCACAGTCGTTGGCCAGGCAGTTTCCTTAGCGGGCATGCCATCTTCATTGCTTTACATAACTCTAACCCTGCCTTTTTCTCCTCTCATCAAACCTGTCACTTCATTTTGGCTGTCTGTCTGCTTCTTACCTAACTGCCACCACCTCACCATCCACATGCTCCCCACTGCGTGGCTCCATCTCGCTTCATCCTCAAAGTCTTTGCAGCTCTGGGTCATGCAATTGTATTAGTAGATCTATTTTTTTTTTTTTTTTAATTTTTTTTTTTTTCCCCAAGCAGCTGACTGTTTTGGTTATGCTATTGAAGGTGATTGACTAAGTAAATGGAAATGAGCTTCCTTCCCAGCAGCTCTTGCAGCAAATTAGGTATGGAACAAACTCTGGTTCCTAAGGAAGTCAGAAACTACTGAGCAACCTGTAATCAAGGTTCTCCTAATGTTGTGTTTTAAGTAGACCCATTATCATAGCAATGTCTTCCTGAAAGCATTTAGACTTCATTACCCCATTAGAGAAATTAACATATTTTAGCTGATAAGCTTCTGGCAGATTCAAAAACTTGCAATAATGCTGGGTGTTGAAGCTATTCTAAAACGTGCTCTCATTAAAGGGGTCTTGTGCCACATAGGAAATATATAAATAGAAAAACCATAATTAAAATGCCACATTATCTTTTTCTAAACTTAGCATGTCTTGAAATTTAAATATATAGCACTATCATTAGAACTTTCCAGCAGACTTTTCCCAATTTCATTAGCATAGCAGAAGAGACTGGGTGTTGGGTTTTGGTTCTTTTTTTTTTTTTTTTTTTTTTTTTTTTTTTTTTTTTTTTTTTTTTTTTTTTTTTTTTTTAAAAAGACAACTGAATTTCTAATGTGACTGTAATAACTGTCTTTAATTAAAGTTGGGATAAATCTTTTTAAACCAGTCGCTGATTCTAAGAGGTACCTGATCATCATTGCTGTGTTCAGAGCAGAGATTGCACAGAAGCTGGTCAGGAAGACATGACAGGGAGGATCAGCAGGGTCAGAGCAGAGCCAGTGTAAGCGTTGTGGGTAATTGCAAAGTCAACAGAGAGGAGCCAGTTTATGCCAGAATTTGATCTCAAACAAAAATGAAAAATAATGTAGTCCATAAATACGGATGTAAGGAGACATTCTTCTTTGCTTTTCGCAAAATTCAGATTTACAAATGCTTTCATGGTCAGAAGAATGTATAAAGCCAGTTCCTGTGGTTTGGATTTACAGCAGCTCTCTCCTCCAACGCTCCTTAATGTTACAAGTACGGCACAATTTCTAGTACAGCCTTTCCCTCAGTGGGAACTCCAGTGGGGGTATCTCATCTGAAAGAAGCCACTTATTCTCATGAGGCTTATAGGGAATTAGTATTCTTTTAAAATCTGATCCAAAAGTTGTGGGAGTCATGCAGAGACTGATGGAAAGAGAAAATCAAAAAGTTATTGTGCTTCTCTAACAGTGATAGAAATGGCATGTGATCTCTGGAGGGCAAATTTAATGATAGAAGAGCTAAAAGATTTTTGTGTTTGTAGGTATCCGTGATATTTGTGGTGCACAACTGCCTCACTGTGTCCCAAATCAAATCACAGGATAGAATCATAGAATGGTTAGGGTTGGAAGGGCCCTTTAAAGGCCATCCAGTCCAAACCCCCTGCAAGGAGCAGGGACATCTCCAACCAGATCAGGTTGCTCAGAGCCCCGTCCAACCTGGCCTTGAATGTTTCCAGGGATGGGGCACCTACCACCTCTCTGGGTAACTTATTCCACCACCCTCATTGTGAAAAATTTCTTCCTTTTGTCCAGTCTGAATCTACGTTCTTTTAATTTAAAACCATTACTCCTTGTCCTATCACAACAGGCCCTGCTAAAGAGTTTATCCCCATCTTTCCTGTGGCCCCCTTTAGGTACTGGAAGGCCACTAGAAGATGTCCCTGGAGCCTCCTCTTCTCCAGGCTGAACAGCCCCAACTCTCTCATCCTGCCCTCATAAGAGAGGTGCTCCAGCCCTCTGATCATCTTCGTGGCCTCCTCTGGACCCTCTCCAGCAGGTCCACCTCCTTTTATGTTGGGGGCTTCAGAGCTGGATGCAGTACTGCAGATGGGTCTCATGAGAGTGGAGTAGAGGGGCAGAATCACCTCCCTTGACCTGCTGGCCATGCACCTTTTGATGCAGCCCAGGATGCAGTTGGTTTTCTGGGCTGCAAGCGTGCGTTGCCAGCTCATGTTGAAGTTCTTGTCCACCAACACCCCCAAGTCCTTCTTCTCAGGACTGCTTTCAATCCATTCTTCATCCAGCCTGTATTTGTGCTTGAGATTGGCCAAACCCATGTGCAGGACCTTGCTATATTCAGTTCCTTACTGTAATGGAGTTGTGAAAGCTCAAGCTACGACCCATACAGAGAGCACCACATAGGCCCTGGCGTAAAAGGGAAAGCATCCAAGAAGAGGTGATCAATACAGCAACTTGATTAGCAAAAGGGTGATACAGAGCATAAGGCTGCATCCTTGGACAAGTCTGATTGTAATTACTGTCACCTCTTCCAGGTTGTTTTATGCAAAGGGAGAAATTTTACAAGTTTTGCCTTTTGAAATATTCTGCAAGTGTTTAAAATTAAAAAACAAACAAACAAACAAAACCCCACCCTCATTCCTGGTTCATGCACAGAAATCTTTGACTCAATATTCATTGTGCATTTCCGTAAGTTAAATATCATTCTTCTCTTTTTAAGAGGGACTGCAACAGACACAGGGAAGTGTGCACGCGCGCTCCTGTCTGCATGGGATGCTGAGAAATCTTACAGATGTGGGTGGAGGTTTGAGTGCTTGTACTTCTTAATGGACCCTGGGTAATTGGCTGCCTTATTAGTCAATAAATGACCTTCTGTCTGCTTCTAGAAAATTATACCTTGATGGATTGTAGGCGTGTTGTGTACTTCTGATTGTTTGTTTCTGCTGATAGGGAACACCCCACAAGCGTGGTCGGAGGCAATCTAGATGCCATCCCCTGGGCACAGCTTTCTGATATATTGGCCGAGCTGAATGCAAAAGGAGCAAGTTCTCATTCATCAGACAGAGCTTCAAAAGCGTGGCAGGGAGAGAGGGTTGTCTCTGTGCTAATGATCTAATACACACTGTTTGTATCAAAACTGTCATAGCAAGGACACTGGTGGGAGTAAGAACGCAGTCAGCTCAAAGCTGTGCTTCTGGCATTATCTGGCACATTTGCAAAATACATCCTCAAAAATGTAATTATACTGAATTCAGAGAGGTCTTGCGAAAAAATGTGTCAAGTTGGATGTTTCTGATGGTAAACCAACTCCAACATTCCTCTCTCTATGTTGAAATGTGATCATGTGTGGGTGTGTAATGATATGTGTGCATAGACACATAGGTATCTCTGCGTATTATATACAGACAGAACGCGTATGTCGGTGTCTGGGTGCATGTTTATATATTTGCTCTATCACAGATGTAGCAAAGTGGTGATTAGATGCCAAGGATGGTAAATTTTCACAATAACTTTGTAAGGCCTATCTGTAATTACATGATACTGTGTCTTATATAAAAGTTACCACGTGGCTTAGGCTTAAATTCTGCCTTCCTCCTCTGCTCTAAAAAGTTATAAAGTCTGTATTTGAAGTATTTCAAGTGAGGTTTTGAGGTCGTGGGAACCGCCTCACAAATGCACGGCCGCTGCGGCAGGTCATCTGCTGTCGCGTGGACACCTCCAGCTCTGCGCTGGGCAGGGGCCAGCCCGGGCACCTGGGGCCAAGACCCTGGTACGGGTAGTAAGGGGACCATGGAATGCTTCCAAATGCTGTCTTTGGCCTCTCTGTACTGACTTTTAGCACAGTGCTTGACCTACGTGGCCTCTGTGGAATTTATAGATGTGGTTATGCCAGGAAACTCTCTGCTCCAGAAATGCTTACGGCCTCTGTAGAGAAGACAGGCAGGTGGGCAAGGAAAAAGTAGTAGCTCTCCTTCTGTTTTACTGCTAAAGAACTGAGAAGCAAGAGATTAATGGATGTGCCCAAGGTCATATTGGAAATCTGCAGCAGAGTCAGGCGCTGAATCCAGATACTCTGCATCCCAGCCCAGTGCTGTAGCCATAATTTTTTGTGCTAGTGTTTAAAAGAAATACTGTTCCTAGAGAGTGAAACGAATCAGAAAAATAAGCTGGTAGTGTGCAAATGAGAAAAGGTCATTTGTCCTCTTTCATCACTTTGTTGTCCAAAGATCTAATTACTTCTGGAATTACCTCAATGGCTTTCAATCAGTTCCTGTCTGTCTTAGGTCATTCCACACACCTCACCTTGTCAGTTTAAGGTGCTTTCTAAAGATTTCTCCCCCCCCCTTAATTAAAAAATAATGCTCCTAGCCAAATCTTCTGCATGTGTTTTTCAAACCTATGAATGAGGCTGAATACCGGTAGAACCAAGCGCTTGTACTCCTGACATCTGATGATTGCCGTGTAAGAAGCGAGGCACTTTGACCTGTAACATGCCAGAGCTTTCCACAGACTGAAGATGACTTATAAATTACACCGTGGAACTTCTTCACCTGCAACTGAAATATAATCGCTGCGGTGCTGGGAGCTGCGGGCCATTTATGAACACAGAATTTCTACACCACACTTTCCCTCACTGCACATTTCAAAATCAGGAATGACTCTAAATCATCTTGTTTTAAAAGAATGTGTTTCTGTTTCAGGATCTTTAAGGGCGCATTTATATTTTCGAGTTTTTTCTCTGCAGTCATAGAGTTGGGTAGGACTTCTCCCCTGTCCTTCCCCACCTGCTCCATGAAATCACGTGTGTGGTTTTTTGGTTTCAGCACCCAAGGCCTGCACAAAGCCAGCAGATATCATACGTATCACAACAGAAGCATGACAATAAGCAGTTCTCTATGTATGGCAGGTTAGATGGGCAGCTGACCCAGAAGAAATAGAAAATAAAAAAAAAATGTACTCATTCTCAGTGAATAGCACTTTCAGCTTGAAAGATAGTTGGGATCATTCCCCAAGGTCTTCCCTCCATCAGCTTTGTAACTCTTCCAAATTTTTTTCACACTGACCCAGATTCTGGATGACTGATTTTGGGTAGGACTGTGTGTATACCCCTGAGTTCTCAGTTTTCCTGGCCTGGCTCCTGATTCATGCTGATCTCTGCACAGAGAGGATCGTTACCTTTTCTAATGCCAGAGATTCTGGGATTTCACTGATTATTAAACTGAACTGTTTAATTTTTTTTCCCACTATACCTCATAAATCTCAAACCACGTTCTACCTTGCCAGCTGTTAATGCCAAGTGAGAGCCTCAAAGACCCTCCAGCCATGGGCACAGCTGCTGGCACATGGCTAGCCCAGGCTAGCTCACCTTCATGGTGTGGTGGGTTGATATTCCGGGGCCCAGGAACTCGGATCAGGGACACGGACTGCGTTTTGCAAGACGTGCAAGTCCAGAGAAGAACAGGTCTTTGCCCCAGAAGTTTACAGTCCAAGTAGGCCAAATCTCAGTTAATGGCTTGAAAATAATTTTTACAAAGCTGTAATTAGGTTAAATTGTACCTTACCTCCTTTCTTTCCCCCTTCTATGAATGGAGTCAGTGACCTAAAAGCTCTGCTAGACTCCATCCCTTTGTTTCTATTATTAACACTGTTTACTTAGTATTTTCCTTACTGCTAAGAGGGACAAAAGATTTTTTTGTTCCCCTTAGATGCAGTTTGTATGATACTGTATTTATTTAGAATTAAACAGCAATAACAAAGTCCATTCTAGGCCCTTCTGCAATTAATCAATCTCCCTCAAATTCTGCGAGCGATAATGAGCTCACTTGGGTGGCAAAGCAAACTGCCTTGTTTCACAGCTTCCCCCAAATGTACCCTCATTTTCTCTTCTCCGCTTCCGCCTCTCCCTGTCTTCTCTGGTTTGCAGAGCAGCTTCCCTTGCTCTTTGTCCGTGCAGTCTGCTGATCCTGATTAGTGTATTGCAAACTGATCTGTACCTAAGAGCGTAATTGCAAATTTAACCCGGAATAAGCTGAAAGTGGCTTCTGAAAGAAAAGTCTGAGAGTAGGGTGCTTTCAGCTATGTCTTACAGCATTTGTACAGTGGGGGACGTCAAGGCACAGACTCTTCAAAGGAAGAAGTTTGGCTGTTTTCTCAGACTTGCTGCTTAGTTATTGTTAGGACGTTAGCTTTCATCAAAGACCTTGAAAGCGATGGGGAGCCAGTTCAGTGGGTACAAAGTAGAAAGAGGCAGCAGGTCAAGTCCAGCAGTTCTGTACCAGCTTCTGTCCTGGAGAGATCGCAGATCTTTATTGCTCTGTGTGGGGAGGAAAGCACCACGCGCTGGGTTTTGTAAGACAGCACCCAGCTCTCCCGCACAAAGGGAACACTGAAAAACATTAGCCAGAGCAATGAAGAGAGATTGCTCTTTGCAGAGTTCTACAAAGAGTGCGAAACACCAGTTGGCAACCCAATGGGAGTGACGGTGAAATGCTAAAAATGTTGAGGATGAAAGGTGTAAGTCAAAGATGATGATAGTGCTCTGCTGAGGTTCTCTTATTTGTGGGCAATTGTGTATCAGATTTACATCAAGTCCTAAACTAGCGAGCCCCAAATTGAATAAAAGCTGTGTTACTCTGCACTCCTTTTTTCATGGCAGCAGCTAATTCAAGTTACTGTTGACCAAAGGTCCTTTCACAGTCACCTGGCAACATCTACTGTATCACATTAATAATCCTCATAAAGATGTGCAGAAGTGAGAGAGCTTTTACCGGTTTCAGACTGGAAGTGTATTTTGAAAGAAGAAATGGAATGATTTTGCGGCATTTAAAATGCCACAGTACTGCGCTTCAGTCTGCACATCCTTGGGTGAGTTTAGAATTGTCCTTGCATTAAGCACAGTTACTGGGTGTCTTTAATGTGCCCATAGCAGTCTGCTGCAGTAACAGAGGGTCGCTTTTTTTTTTCCCCCAAAGGGACAAGAACAGCAATACCAATTTTTAAACTTTTGGACTGATCTGTCAGCCTGGTCCTTTACTCAGCATGACCTTTATCATCCCGTATCTTATTAGAGACAGAAATTAGTGATTTGTCTTTTGAAAGATCAAAATCATCATTTTTGGATGCTGTTTTATATCTGTGTATTTATATCATACTCTTTTCCTTGGCATTTCAGTACATGGTATGAAGCATTGGTTTTTAGCTCTTAACAATTCTGAGAGGGGAAGAGTGAAACACTAGTAAAATGTCAGCATTATTATGGCTTAAAGAATAATATTACAGTGTTAGTAGTCAGAGTGTACATCTTCTTGTGATGAAGTTAAGTTCCTCTATGGGAAGAGTACAGTTATTTTCATTTTACAAATAAGCAATTGAGATATAGATAAGTATAATAGTTTTCCTGAGATCATAGAAGGAGCTTTGAGAGAGCCAGTTCACCCCTCATAAATCTGACCCTGACTAAATGAGCTAATGGAGGAAAAAGATTTATGCAAGGATAGAGAGAATCAAAATCACTGAATGTGTCTAAGAAAACATCCATAACTCTGCCCTGGACTGGTGCTTTCAGAAGCATTGTTTTTTGTACCTGGTTTTGTTTTCTAGGCATTTCCTACAGTGGAGTAGAAAGTGTTTGTGTTTAATACAATTACTTGAGTGAAATTCTGTAGTAAGAAGTAGTATCGGTTTGTGATCAGCGTAAGCACTGATATGTTTGTACATTTTCACGTAGGCACAGTGGAAGAAGTATATTCTGCCTTCTGAAGGGATGGTGTATCGTTAACCAAAAAGCACACAGAATCACAACTCCTCACCTTGCGTCTCCCTTGATCATGTGTTACTTTTGGTATAATTACTCCTGCAGAGTTATTAGGATCCCCACCTCCTTCAGTCATGGCGTGGCACAGGGAGGCAGTCGCATTGTCCGCTTGCCTCTGAACATAGGTGCCTGCGGGGAAGCTCAGCCTCTGCAGCTACCCCTGCACAAAACAGCAAGCTGGGCCAGAGGACGTTCAGAGCAGTCAAAAGACTCTTCCTCTGAGTTGTTATATGCCTTCCAGAGTCTCCTTGTCTCTCTGCCTGCTGATCTATATGGCCTTTAGAGACAACTGGCACCAAAGCCAGGGTGCCTGAAGGAGAGAAGTGTTTGTGAGCACCTACTGCTTCATCTCTGCTGGCAGCTCCGTGGGGAGATGGCATCAGGGCCTGGCCGCTCTCCACCACACTGGACCCACGTGCCCTGAGGCAGCATTGTGCTTTCCTCCCCTGTGCACAAAGCTGTAATCTGGGGTGGGCAGAAGGGATGGTTTGTCCTGAATTGATCTGCCATATGATGGTGTGGGGAAAGTTTCAACCTTCTCGCTGCTGTTATCAGGAGGTCCATGTGGAAATGATGCTCGAGGACTTTGTGATGCGTATGAGGTTACCCATGGTTTATGATGGGCAGGGAAGTATGCATTGGTATGGGTTGAAGTCAATTTACTGTATCTGGTAAGAATTCATGTGTATCAGTAGTACCCAGGGAAGCTGAATATAACAGCTGCAGCTAGAACATACCTGTTTGTACAGGGCCTGGCACAACTGAGCCATGGACATAGCATGAACTCTGCCCCTCTTATGGCTACAGAGGGCACGTTCCAGCCATATTTAGTAGTGAAGCATCGGCCCGTAAATCAGATTGACCAATATAGGTTTGCGTACGTAGCAGTTCCCATTTCCTTGCAACTGATCATAACCAAACCTGGACAGAAAATAATGTGGTTCATATATTAAGTATGGCATTTTATGAGTGTTCAACACAGTAATTCTCATATTATAGAGGCGTAACATTTAGGCCAAGTGATAAACCTGAAGACTGATAGAAAAGACCTTTTTCTTCCTTTTAGAAATTATATTCTTTTTTAGCAAGAACCAAACTTTGTATTATGTGTTGAACAAAATGCATGGAAGTTTATTAAGCAAAATAAATAAAGGAAAATCAAAATAATTAATCACAGAACTACAAAAGGAGGAATGAAACAGCTTGGCAAATTGCATTTGCAGCACAGTAAAATTTGTACTGTGTCTGCAGAAATAGTAAATCAGCCTTTTTATAGCAGTACTACGCGAAGCCACAAAGTAGATATATGTAAATATTACAAAGTAGGGATGTATTTGAATGTAAGAAGGTAAATACACCAAACCAAAGTCCAAAATTAGGCAATCACCTCCTAATAATTATTTGTAAACATCCTGTTAATCTTGGAACTCTTTATTTGATGTTTTAATACTCTGTTCAGTAATGATACATTGCATGTAAGGGTGCATTCAAATAATCATTAGTTTGGAAGTTTCTGTTGTTAGCAGGATGCCGAGAAGATAAATGATCAATTGTGGTTTCCCGATTCCGTCTTTTCTTTGCTCCCCGTAGGCCTCGTGCTGTCTCCTCTTGATTTATGCCAGAATCAGAGCGGGCTTCCAGTCTGACTGGTCTAGGCTCACTTTTGGGTCTGTGTCAGGGAAATCAAACCTTTGGGGAGCTGCCACACATCTTGCCTCTGGGGTCGGAGAAAACCTCCATCTCAGCACCACTGGTTTTCCCTCCCATGGCTCAGAGAATGCCTGTCTCCTGAGGCCTGCTCTGGAGATCATTAAAAGCATTGGGAATGCTGATGCTGGCTTAACAGGTTCAAGTGTAAGTATGTATCATCCAGGAAGCTGTAAATAAATGCTTTGGGAAGATGGTTTCTTTCCCATCTTACTTTAAGATGGCCTCGGTTCCTGGGTCCTCCCTTGTCAGTCTTGAATCCTTGTCATGTTTGCTGTGCAGCCACACTGCTTTGCTTTCTCACTCTTTTGACAGTGCTGAGTATTGACATATTTTATCCTGTGTTCACCCCATTTACGGCCATCCAAGGTAACTACAAAGAGTGGAAGCACAGAAAAGCCTGAATGAAGCCTGTGTTTACAATGGAGAAAAGTAGCTGTGGAAAGGCAGCGTCAGGGATTCGGTCCAAACGTCCAACTGAACAGAAATCCTTTAATTGCAGATCAGACCCTGAACACATGTCCTGATCTCTTTCCTTGAGTCTGAACCTTGATAAAGTACTGTAATGTAAATGCATTTTGGGAAATAAACAGCAGGTTCCCAGTACAAGGCTGTTGTTCCAGCACTGCCCGAGCAGTGGAGGAGCTGCTTATCGCTCGGGGCCTCTGCCAGCGCTTTGGCAGAGAGAGTAGAGAGAAGATGGAGAGCCAAAGCAGGGTGGGACCTGGACTGGAGCTTGCTCCAATTAGCAGAAGGCATCTCATCAGGCTGAGCTGAGGACGTGCACGGGGTTAGCTCCCATCTCGCCTTTCCCACTAAACAGTTACATAACGAGTATTCGGAAAAATAACTTTGCTTTGCAGAACACAGTGTATGGAAAATGAACTCGTTTCTCATGATGATTTAGATGCCACGGAGATGATGATGTTAAGGCTCTTGTTTTAAAGGGTTGCAGACTTTTAACAGAGATCACAAGGAACATCTTGCTTTGGGATTTAACATTTATTCATTCAGTTCATCAAGTACTGATATGCACATAGTACTTTGTTGCAGGCATCACAGTACTGATAGTAGCCTGAGGTTATGAACAAGGGATCTCTAGACAGTATAGAAAAGCTTGGCCTTGCGTAGTTCCAACCCAGGCATCGTGTCATACTTTCTTAGATCTGACTTGCAAGTTTTGTACTTTGAACAAATAGATGTAGTGCTTTTGCTCACCTCCCCTGCTTTCTGTTTGTAGAGGGCTTTACCAATTGGTTCTTGCAGCAGCTGTGAAACCGGTGATTTTTATTTCTAGGGAGTTTCAGCCATACTGGGACTGTGATAAAATCATCGGAGCCCGTCTGTTCTGAACACTGAAGCAATCAAAATGAACATACTACTAATTTTAGCAGCAGTCTTTGAGCTGAAATTATTAAACACCTTCCGTTCCTTTGAAAACATTAACCCAGCCTAGATCTCATTATTGCAGAGATCGTACAGTAACCAGAGCAGGGTTTCGTCTGTGTTCAAAATGTCAGAATGGCACTTGGCCCATTCAGGGGGAGGGAAGGGAACATAACAAATACAGTATAATGTTATCCAAACCAATATCCATTGATTTCAGCAAGGAATAATATATCCATGTGTATTTCCTTCTCTCTTGCACTCTTTTTTTTTCCCCACTTTGGAGTACTTCTATAGCAGGTGTTAAAACTTTACAGAAATGCTGTATTTTTTCCAGAGGGGTGAAAAGTTTAATGTAAAAATTCAAAAAGAAAAGTTGAATCTCATGGGAATTCCTAGGTGTAGGTCTTCTGTCAGGAAAGAAGTAGTTGGTCATAGTCACCCTCCGGATCTCCTCTGATGACAGCTAGTGGAGTAGCTGCATAAAGAGGTGGCAATGACCAAATGGCTCATTGATCCCATTTTTTTCCCACTTTCTGACACATCTCCTCTCTCCACTCCCACAATATCCCATGATAGCCATCGCACTTCTTCTGAACCTCTTACTTAGGTCAAACAGGTCAGTCTCATATAACTTCTCTTATTTCCCCTTGTCCATAGTCAGTTAGATTCAGAAATTAGGATTCCTTGAGCATGACTAACTGGAGCTTAGCACAGCACTCCAATAATAGTATTAATACTGATGTGTTTCTCCCGATGGTGAAAATGTGTAATCTCAGAAATCCTAACATTCTGTCCCCTTTCTCACAGCGGCATCACAGCCAGATGTCTCACGGTCTGTCCATCACTGCCTCCTTACCCTTGTGGGCATCTGCAGTGTTTCTCCTGATGAGGGGAGTTGCGGTCATTGCTGCCACCATCTAAATTTGACTCTAAAGTCTGGATGCTCGGGTATCACTGAAAATACTTGAAGGTGGAAGTAACTTTCCTGTTGACTTCTTGGGGAGATTTTGTACCCAGGCAGCGTGTAGCAAATTCATTAGTGCCCACCTACCATTTTAGCTGTTGGCAAGTTGTTCTCCTGTGTCACTCGTCTCCAAGGAGGAGAGGAGTGCAGGTCAGGCATGGGATCGCACATGGGAGTGCCTTAATTTTGTCACAGATACTTCCTGATGGATAAAATGAACAGGAGGCCGTGCTTTGACATGTGCTGTGGCTGTTGCTCGTAGATGCTTTTTCAGCATTTTGCTGAGTTGGGGTAGAAGGATGGAGATTATGTTGGTTTTTCTTGTCAAGAAACTGATGCTAGTTGATGAGCTGGATGGCATCAGGCCTGTTCTCCAGAAATGCTCTTTGTAACTGTACTGCACAGTGCCAGGATCTGTGCATGCAGTGTGTTTTCATTTGTGCTAAACCATTTTTTTTTTTTCTCAGAACTCAGCTCTCTGTATATTCACAGTAACTATTATCCTAAAGGTTATTGCAGTTGTAAGTTAATTTGATGAAACGGCACTCTTAATGCAGTTATTCATGATAACAATGATCATAGAAATGAAGAAAATACATGTTGAAAAAATTTATTGTAAAAGTGGTAAAAGCAATATTGCCCACATTGTTGCTTAACAGCATTCATTTGCTTTGCGTTGCTTGTTACATTGAAATCAATGGCCTTGTTCACTATCATCTTTTTTTCTATTTGTGTAAATACAATCTATGTTAATGAATATGATATTCGAGCACATCCAAACTGATTTGTCTTGGAGACTATGAGTAACAGTTTATTTATAACCTCATCGGAAGCAGATCAACATCCAGGCCAAGCTTTTTTTCTCTTCTTTTATTAAGAGAATGGAATAACTTTCATACAGTAATATTTATGTTGCTGGAATAGAAATCATGTAGTGCTGGGAAGCTCATAGCACTGGATTATTTGCTATGTCACTGTTTTCAGCAGTGCTGCAAGCTAACCCCTTAGAAATCAGTCAATGCTTTTACTAAATGGTAACATTTAATTTTTGAGTGCTTTTACAAAATCCACACAGTTGATGAAAGCAGATTAAAGGAGCATGAAATTAGTGGGGCTTACATCTCTTTATGGTTTGTGAGCTGACCTATTATTGGTCTCCAGACCTGATTCTGAATGCCAATAAATGAAGGCCAAAGTTTCTTCTATTTACATTCTCTAAATAAAAGAGCTTTTAAATTACCTTTTTCACACCAGATGAACACCAAATCTCTTGTACATTTGTGTATGAAATTACCCTCTGTCCTTTTATTTAAGCTGTAACAAAAAAAAAAAAAAAGAGCAAAGTGTTGAATGAACTAACGCTTTGGCATGAAATTTAAGGGCCAGCAGTGATTACTAGGGCCTGAGGGGAAGCGTTCCCTGGGGCCACATTATTGCCGTGGTGTCTAATGATGGGCTGGCGCTAACTGCATTTGGAAATCAAATAATGCATCAGACTGTTAAACTCCCATTAAAACCACACTCTCTAATACATCTGCGGATCGGACCTTGCGTTTCTATAGAAATCGCAGTTCAGAGATGCGAGTGGAAGGGCCACGTTAGTTCCAGCTACGTATCTAAATGGAGATGCAGTGACAAAAATGTTTTGTTTGCTATGAGGTTTAAAACTGGTGCTGCCAAAGCCACTTCGGTGTTTAGATCATCTACTTTCATGCCAAAATTTAAAAAAAAAAGTTTTAGATGCAATCAGAAACAGAGAACGATCTGTGATTCCTAGAAAGCTCAGCTAAGCAAGGTTTCCACAAACATGCGAGGCTATTGCTTACAAAAAAAAAGAAGGAAAAGGAACAATATTTTCCAGATGTGAAGTTTCACTTCACTTTGACTCTTTTGTTAGAGGAAAATAAGCCTGAGTTCTTGTACAAGAATCTGAAAGCTTTAATTTAAAGCAGAAGCTTTTGTATTGAAAGACACATTTTTGTTAGAGAGGACACTTTTTGTTGGAGAAACATGTTAAGTTTTCAGTGAAGTTTAGTTTCTTATGCTCTTCTTTTCCATCCATCCATCTATTGATCAAGCACATTAGCTGTGTCTGTGCTGCCTTTGATAGCTGCATTCCAGTCTGGGCTTGAGTTTAGAGAGCCGAATGTCTGAAGACAGCTGTCAGTGCTGCTTTTAATGGGCGAAGCCTGAGCGTGATCCATTCCATCTCCCAGGCCTAAAAGTGCCTTTGCAGAGAGCTGGAGGGTGAACCCAGCAAAGCAGACAAGCAATCTGCACAGCGGAGAGCTTCACCTGAAGCCTTTTGTGTGTTCCTTCTTTTTTAATGTGCTGGGTCATTGCTGAGTTATTGCACTCATACCAAGGTACATAAACATTGTGGGGGGTTTTTCCCCTCTCCAGATGCACAGCTGTAAAGCTCTCCTTGCTGGGAGAAAAGGCAGTCCTAACAACTATGTTTTCTTCAATCCCTTTTTGTTTCTGTTTGGTCCCTCTAGCTGAGAAATATTTCAGGCATCGAAGGTTTGATCCAAATGAAGAGAATATGCACATCCCTCTGCTTTCAGTGGGAACTTATATTTGTGAACCGTTTTTGGTTAGTATTAACATCAGGTTTTAGATTCTCAGTTTGCATGACAGAAGAGACCTTTGAATATAGCTTGACTGCATTGTCTGCATACTTAAACATCTTTGCATATTTCAAGACCGTGAGCAAAATGAGCTGTGTGCCCACCATGGTACTTTTGAGGTGAGGGACTCAGAGGAGAGCCAAGAAGTGACCTCTGAAGAGATCTTACAAAACAGACAGGGCACTGTGATATTATGCAATATCACAGGGAAATAAATCTGAATGAATCCTTTTAATCAAATAAAGATCAGAGTATTAGAACCAGAAGATAGCTTTTTCATCTGCAGGAAATGAATTCCCAGATGGAAAATTCTTGACAGATACTCACAAATGTATGCTCACTTCCAGCTAACATAAAGAGCGAAGATCAGATTTACCATTTCACCTGTAAACAAATAAACAAGGGAGAACTCAAAGAACCATATACCAATGACTTTAAAATGTGTCAAAACCTGAAATTTCTGGCAAACCTGATGTGAATCTCCATCCTATTAAGTTCTCATTAGGGCTGCAAGTTTAGCGTTGGCACCAAGAAAAAGTAACTGTTGGCAAATGATGGTATAATGCGCTAAGTGTTAAAAGTAACAGTGAGCTGTTGTACGATTTGCTTAGAATGTAATGAATTAACACAAGATAGATCCTGTAGGCTAGATGTTCTGTTCAGTGATCCCAACTGAGATCTCCATGGCTGGCAGAGGAGCTCTCTGATTTACTCCACCTGAGAAATTGCCCCGACTCATAGTCTGATTTATTTTGCCTTTGTTTTAGAGTACCAGATTTTTGAAGCCAGGCTACCATGGGCTATTGTGATTTCTTTATGTAATATCTTGCTCAAGAAAAGCATAAACCAAAACTTTCTCAAAGGTCAGTCGTAATATCTCATTTACCTAATCAGATCAACAGTCAACAAAGGGACGTGAGACAATGAACTGTGCAAATGCCATTCTGCGGATAGTAAGCTGTTATAATCTGGTACGTGAGGGTCAAAGCACACAGAGATCTACGTAAAACCTCTGTTGATCTTGGTAGATCATACCCTTGGTTTCTAAGGCTTACTGACACATGCAGTTTTTATATTTGGTAGCAATGAGTGTTTTATATGTTGGCTAGCAAGTAATATCTCATGTTTTGGTCTGCATGAGCAATACTCAAGATATGAATGGAAGATTATAAAGGCCTTTGGCATTTCTAGTTTTTCCATTCCTCTTTTTTAAAGTACCATTTGTTATTAGAATTAAATTCTGTGTTTTATTTGTAATGATTTGTCTAGCAAATAATTGAAAACACAGGTCACCACTTGTCTGAATGAGTGGTCCAAAAGCCCATTTGAAATAAATGGATTGGCTAAGATAAACCCAAAGGCATACATGGCAAAATAGAAATTGTACGTTATTTATTTGTCATTCTTTCAGCCGAAGATTTGTACTCCAATGTTAGTATCTGAAGATAGGAAAACTGATGCAAAGAACATACAGTATCTATTGTGTTAATGACCGTACTAAAGTTGGCTCGTCATGCATGATTTTCTCATAGTCTGGTTTGACTCACAAGAGATTTTTTCATTGTGTCACACAGGGATATGTTCTTACTAGTTATAAGTAATCTGATTTGATGGCTTGATAAAGAATAGGTTGCCAGAGTCCCTTTATTACTTAAGTAATCCACATAGCTATTCCTGCTATATTCCATAGAAGTCTGGGTTGGTGAATGTTTATTCAGTCTTAGATCCTTCTATTGCATATTCCAAGAATACATCTATTGCAAGTTACCAGAAAGTTCGTGAGACATAATGTACTTTGAAGTATTGAAGGATGCTCCTAAGCTGAATTTATCACAGGTCTGTGCAGCTCCTTTTTTGAAAGGTACTAAGTTTATGGTGTTCATAACTTTGAAGTCAGTCTCAAAGACAGCGTATCGAACTTTCCAGACTCAATATCTGTGATGTGATTATACGTGTGATCTTTCTGGTGATTGTAGAGGAGCGGACGTAGTGACTCGCTTGATCCTTTCCAAACCCATTTTTCTAAGAGAAGCAAATTTCTGAGATGATGGGGAATGGTGATTTGGGATTTTCTCATTGGATCTAGCATCGGGCCGTTGTTATTAAATGATTGTAAAGGCCACTGTAAGGGGAGAGGTGCTGACTTTCAGACACAATATCATTAACTTGTGGTCATTAGAAAAATCCCACGATACTTTTTGAAAAAGTAGAGTAGTTAACCTTAGTGGCTTGGCCAGACTCCAGCTTTTGTGATTGCATCCTGCCTAACTAAAATTGCATTGCACGCATTCAACTGGATGGGGTATTCTTCACCTTTTACCCTGAGCTGCTGAGTAGTTCTGTTCAATATTTTCTGGATTTCAACCCAGAAATGTCTTCATTCAGCATTATTTGTTTTGAACGATAGTTCATAAAGTGCTTTGAAATCCTCCTGGCTGAAAGTTGCTGTCTACTATAAACGTAAATTTTCTTTGTTGCCAGCTGTAAAATCATACAGGATTTGACATCAAAAGATCTATGCCCTGCACCATTATGATTTGGCTTGAAGAGCTCCTGAAAACCTCGGCAGAGCGTGCATTTAAACACAGCCGTTTTCTGCAAGGATAATGGAGAGAGGATGCATATCTCCCAAAGCCAAGCGTTTAACATCATCTACCTATGGATCAATAGTACGCCCTTCAGGGACACTGATACTCTGAGGCAGCCAGGGAATTAGCTGCACGGTGTGCAGATGCTGTGCTGGTAATGGTGGTGTTAGCTTCTAAGACACCATGGCCATGCCTGAAATAGTGCAAGAGGTTAAAATTCATTGCCCTGGTAGGCTGCTGCCTTGTCTGAAATGTAACTTTAGTCGTCAGCCAAGGGGAGCCTGTGCTTGTTTGCACTGAAGCCCGTCAGGGGAGTTTGGACTGGACTGTGGTCTAAATATAGTGGTGACTGTTTTCTAAGCAAATCTTACTTTTTTTTTTTTTTTTTTTTTTTTT